>CAUYLG010033322.1:0-83079 GCA_963573385.1 Cacajao melanocephalus | reverse complement strand
GAGATACCATCTCATGCCAGTTAGAATGGTGATCATTAAAAAGTCAGGAAATAGCAGATGCTGGAGAGGATGTGGAGAAACAGAAACACTTTTACACTGTTGGTAGGAGTGTAAATTAGTTCAACCATTGTGGAAGACAGTGTGGCAATTCCTCAAGGATCTAGAACTAGAAATACCATTTGACCCAGCAATCTCATTACTGGGTATATACCCAAAGGATTATAAATTGTTCTATTATAAAGACATATGCACATGTATGTTCATTGTGGCACTGTTTACAATAGGAAAGACTTGGAACCAACTCAATGCCCATCAATGATAGACTAGATAAAGAAAATGTGGCACATATACACCATGTAATACTATACAGCCATAAAAAATGATGAGTTCATGTCCTTTGCAGGGACATGGATGAAGCTGGAAACCATAATTCTCAGCACACTGACACAAAAACAGAAAACCAGACACCACATATTGTCACTCATAAGTCTGGGTTTTGAACAATGAGAACACATGGGCACAGGGAGGGGAATATCACACACTGGGGCCTGTTGTGGGGTGGGGGACTAGGAGAGAGACAGCAGTGGGTGGGGAGATTGGGGAGGGATAACATTATGAGAAATACCTAATGTAGATGACAGGAGGATGGATGCAGCAAACCACCGTGGCATATGTATATTTGTGTAACAATCCTGCAAAATCTGCACACGTACCCTAGAACTTAAAGTAAAAAAAAAAAGAAAGAAAATAGTTGTGCTCACCAGAGACTGGAACTCAGGGCTACAATAAGCCTGAATATACTTACTGTCCCATAGCCAGATTTTCTTTGTGTTGTCATTTCTTCTCAAATTTATCATTATTTGTCTAAAAAGCATAGAAGCTTCTTTTTTTGGCCACTTCTTTGGACTTTACTCTTTTGTGAAGTCCCCATGTACACGCAAAACTAATACAATCTGTATGTTTTTCTTTTGTTAATTTGCCTGATATCAATTTAGTTTATAAATTCAGCTGAAGGGCCCTCATAAGAGCTTAAAGATGGTTAGAGGTGATCTCTGACTCCCCTACGTATGGTGAGTACATCTTTCACACACTTCCAAACTTTTCCAAAGTGCTTGTATCAACTTCAACTCTCATCAGTACTTTGTTAGAGTTCCCAGTTCTCTATGTTTTCACAGGCACTTGATATTATCAGTCTTTTTAATTTTTCCCTTAACTTATGGGTTTTAGATGATATATTACTTATGAGTTTTAAATGATATATAGTTTTAATATTTATTTCCATAAATATTAGCATAGTTGAACATGTTTTCAAACATTTGTTGTCAGTTTAGGTTTTTGTTTCTATGAATGATCTGGTCATTTTCTCAGTTTTCCATTTTGTTTGTCTTTTTAAAAGCTTTATTTACGTTTAATTGATAAAAATATTTCTATATATTTAAGGTATACAACTTAATGTTTTGATGTAAGTATACATTATGAAATGATCATCACAATCAAGCTGATTAACATACCTATCATTTCAGAGTTATCCCTTTTTTGTGATGAAAACACAAGATTACCTTCTTAGCAAATTTCAAGTATACAATATAGTACTGTTAACTATAGTTACCATACTGTACATTAGATCTTCAGAACTTATTCATGCTGCATAAGTGAAACTTTGTATGCTTTGTGTTGTCTTTTTTCATATTGATTTTATAGATGTGCTTTATATATTCTGTACTCTTTGTCAATTTTATGAATTGTAAATTATTTCTTCTGTAAGCGTTACCATTTTATTATTTTAATATTGACTTTTAGTATTTTAAGTAGTTGAATGTGAAAGAAAATTTTACAGGTGCAGATTTTTGGGTCTTATTTAAAAAAATATTTTCTACCTTGAAGTTATAATGGAATTTTAAAATATTTTCTTCTAAAGTCTGTAAACTTTGATATTTTTATGTTTAGTTTTAAAATCTACCTGGAATTTACATTTGTGTATAGTTTAAGGTAGGGATCTTGCATGAGTGTGTGTGTGTGTGTGTGTGTGTGTGTGTATGTGTGTGTATGTATGCATGCCTGCATTATTTATTGAATAGTGTTCTTTACTGCCTTCCTATATGGCAAAATATCATTACAGAATGGCATACAGCTCTCTACTGTTGTATATATAAACATTTCTATTCTAATTTTGTTTTACGTAAGTTGATGCCTCTATATGTTACATAAGGAATCTTTTAAGATATATATGTTATAAATATATATATTTTATGTATATTAAATAATATATATAACATATATCTAAAATATTTAATATGTTATAGATATATACTTTAATAAATATTTATTAAATGTTAACTATATATTTAATATATTAATATATATTTATATATAAAACACATAAAAATAATAATTTTTTATAAAGAAACAACAGAACCCAGGTTGCTGTCTGGAGTGAAACACAGACCCAGGATCTAGGGAAAGACCTGACTATAAATGAATACATACATACACATAAATATTAATCTTTTTAGATATATATATGATGTATATATTAAATAATATATAAATATATTAATCTTTTTAGATATATATGATATATTGATATATTAGATATATATGATATATATATTTATATATCATATATAATATATTTATATATGATACATATATCTAAAAAGATTAATATATTAAATAACATATATATAAAACATATATCTAAAAAGATTAATATTTATGTGTATATATGTATTCACTTATAGTTAGGTCTTTCCCTAGATCCTGCATCTCTGATTCACTCCAGACAACAGCCTGGGTTCTGTTGTTTTTTTATAAAAAGTTATTTTTATGTATATATAGTAGGTGTAAATGTTTATGGAGTATATGAGATATTTTGATAGTGGTATGTAATCTGTAATTATCACATCAGGGTTAATAGGGTAACCGTTACCTCAAGCATTTCTCCTTTTTTGTGTTATGAACAATTTAGTTATATTCTTTTAGCATTTAAAAATGTATAATAAATTACTGTGGACTGTAATCACCGTATTGTGCTATAAAATACTAGGTTTATTGATTGATTGATTGATTTTTAATTTTTTCAGAGACAGGGTCCTGCTCTGTTGCTCAGGCTAGAGTGCAGTGGCATGAATATACCTTATTGCAGCCTCTAATTCCTGAGCTCAAAAAATCATCCCAGCCCAGCTTCCTGAGTAGCTGGGACTACGGGCACAGTCACTACTCCTGGCTAATTTTTAAATTTTCTTTTGTAGAGATGGGTCTTGCTATGTTGCCTAGGCTGCTATCAAACTGACCTCAGTCGATTCTTCCTCCTTGAGCTTCAAAGCACTGGGATCACAAGCGTGAGCCACCATGCTCACCCTTTAAATAGTAGATCTTATTCATTCTCTCTAACTACATTTTTGTCCCATTAACCATCCACTGTTCCCCCTACCCTATCCCCAACTACCCTTCTCAGACTCTGGTAAACATCATTCTACTCTCTATCTCAATAAGTTCAATTGTTTTAATTTTTAGTTCCCACAACTGAATGAGAACATGCGAACTTTGTCTTTCAGTGCCTGGCTTATTTCACTTAACATATTGCCCTTCAGTTCCATCCATGTTGTTGCAGATGACAGGACCTCATTCTGTTATTATGGCTGAGTAGTACTCCACTGTGTATATGTACCACATTTTCTTGTGTGTTGATGGAAACTTAAGTTGCTTCCTCTGTTGTTTCTTAAGGAAAGGCGTAATTCAAAATATTTTGGAGGTTGAATCAATACTGAAGCCTGGGAGTCAAATTACACATTGAATAAAATACAGTTTATTAAATATTTCTGACAAAGGTTGATACTATAAGGTGTACCATAGGCATGTATGAATTATTTCAATGAATAGGTAAAATTATCTGAAGAAGAGAAACCCTGGGGTGAGATTTAGAGCATTATATTTAGATAATAATATTAAATTTTTTATTTGCATTAATACTGACGAAGCCCTAGTAAGAGGCATTCATCATAATCCCTCTAGTACCCTTGAGCATTCCGAGACATTCTATTACCTAGAATATGACAGTCAAGTGAGAAAGTTGGAACAGCTTGTTCTTTTCTGAGATAACAAATGTGTGAAGGAGAATGCTCAGGAACATTTGGTTCAGTCTCAGTCAGGAACATTGTCACTGTTCTGCTTATTACTTTGTTTTATTTGTTCCCTCAGGAGAGTCCACCTTTAAAAAAATCTTACAGAGAAGAAGTGTGTTTTCCTTCACTTCAGGAATTCTAAATGAGGGAAGGTGTGGGACCAGAACTGGACCACGGAGGCTCCAACAAGCTGCATCCCCCTCTCCACACCCCACTCGGTCCTAAGACTCCTGAGGCACATATCAGACTCCCAAAGTCAGGAAGTAGGGGATGTGAGGTAGTTTGACAATTCTCCTTTAGTAATTCTAATATGCCTTCTTTCACCTTCTGTTATCTCACTCCCTGCTCCCTCCTGAAAAATCACTGTTCTAATGCCAGTGATTAAGAACATAACTCTTCTACGCTGAAAAAGGTATGCAGTTAAAATCTTTAGGAATTTATGTTGGGAAAAGGTGCTAGGCTGGAAAATGTAGCCTTAGGCATATCTGAATATATATGGCATAGATTTTCATTAGACCTAAGAGCCGTTTTATAACAGGGTTATATTTCTTTAGGAGTACATCAAGATGATGGGCAAGTGCATGTGTTTTTGGTTGTCCTGGGAGACCTAAGTGTGTGCTTGCACTGCAGCCACTTTAGTTTCACTGAAGTAGTGCAGAGCTGAATGACTTGGATTCCAAACATACCGGTTTGTTCAGCTAAGTGAGACATATTAGCAGTTAATGTGCACGTTTGCATTTATAGACTTAGCCTAGTAGATTTTGATGCCATCTGGAGTTATGCTTACTTTTTTTTTCATTCTGTTTATTGTAGTTGATAAGATACTGCCTTATACACAGTCTTTTTTGGCACTGTCGTTGCTTTTAATGTGCAAATCTAAGGTACTTTCATGTTATCACATATACTTCTTAATGCAAAGAAACTGATTTCTGGTACATTTTGTATATTGTTCTCAAATGAACAAATGACATTTAGATCTCCGGCTGCTGTCCTTTACTTTCCTATTTGTGAAAGAAGTCACTTTAACAATTCCCTTTTTTTTTTTTTTTTTTTTAAATAGAGATGGGGTTTCTCCATTTTGGTCCAGCTGGTCTTGAACTCCTACCTCAGGTGATCTGCCTGCCTCAGCCTCCCAAAGTGCTGGGATTACAGGCGTATGCCACCCATGCCTGGCCAACAATTCCTTAAAGCTACTGCTACAAGTTAATGTCAAGAACCTCTATCTCCCACTGTCCCTCCCCTATTTCCCCCCCAACATGTACCCCAAAACATAAAATACAATAAAAATTAAAAAAAAAAAAGAGAACCTCTATCTGCACACTCTTCTTAAATTCCTTGATCATTTTGCATTGAATGATATCTCTTGCCATAATCACTCTTTCTCAGTTATTAAGGATATCTAAAATACAGGACAAACTTTTGCCACAAACTTGGATGAAGAAGATGAATTAGCCCAAAGATCTCAGGGTGTGTTTATCAAACATTAAGCATGTAAGCTGTCAGAACTCTTAAATAATCTGTGACTGTCAAATTAATGTAACCAAGCAATAGTCTTTTATTGTCCCACAGGACCACATTCAAAACTGTGGAATGGTGTATCATATTTCAAGTCTCATAGCTTCCCTATTGTTTTTACTTCCATTCTCCTCAAGGTCCTTACTGGAAGCATCTCTGTCATTTGTTTCTCTCCTGAAGCTCGTTTTCATGTGCTGCTGACACTAAACTTTAGGCCAAGCAAAGAACCTCCTCTGAACCATCCCAGCAGAACTGCCATTGTTCTGTGACCCTATTGGAAGGCCGTATAGAGACCATTAGCTGCCTTCCACCTTCCTGGTTCTGTACCTTTAAACATATGACAACCCAATACCCCTACCCCTACAATCTCCTTTTCCATTTCCTTAGATAAAGTTCTGAGATGGTCCTTGAGAATTTATCTGTAGTATATTTTTACACTTCAGTCCATTATATACTGAGGAAGTTTTGTTTATGGTGTTTTAAATTGAACATGGTAAACGTAATGTCTAAGGATGATGAAGAAAATGGGAGAAAGTTTGGCTTAATCTGTAGACTGATGACTACAGAGGTTTCATTTTATACAGCAAAATAAGGAAAATTTCTAAAGAAAAGTAATTTAGAAAATAGGATGGAAAGTCTAAATTAATATCTTGGTGTAACAAAAAGTTTAGATTTCGATAAAAGTCATCCCAACATCACATCGTTTAGAATGTGAGACATGAAATCTTTTGGAGAAAGGTCAGTTCAAATTTGCACAGAGCTTACGACCCCAACTACTTTTTATTTTGGTGTTCAACATTGTTAGAATATCTTCAGTCACTGAAATAGCCTTCATGTTTGAGTTTTAACTGGTGACAGCCTCTTCTGGGGCAGGGTTGGCTCTGGACATTCTATATGTCTGACTTAGCCACTATAGCATTGTGTACGTGCCTTGGGATTAATGACCAAGACTTTAAATATGAAATAAAAAGCTGTAACATTGGTAGGCCACAGCAACAGTGACTTGGGACAAACGTAGCTGAGACTACCCCTGGGAGCTGAGACTTTGTTTTTCCCTGTACACTCTGAGAAGCTACCATCTGATCAGAAGAGATATCACTGCTGCAGTGAATAAGGTCAGAATCTAATCTCCTGTTTTCACAGCAGCACCACAGGGCAGTAACAGCACCTTCTGCAAGAAGAGAAACTCTGAACCAGTTACAACAATATCATTTCTGTGTTGAAACATAAGTCACTGGAAACCCACTGCAACCATGCTTCTGTAATAGCAGCTGGAATCTCCAATTCTAGAAAGAAAAGGTAATAATTCCTCTTATAATAAAACCTCAAAAATTAATTTCTTCTTATTAGAAAAACTATCATTTATGCTAATAGCACAGGGATAAAATTTCCTAAATGATAAGTCAAATGGAAGGATAATTGTTATCTGCAAATATAATTTTTTTGTGCCTGTTCACATGATCATATATATATATGTATATATATATATATATATATATATATATATATATATATATAATATTTTTTTTGAGATAGAGTCTCATTTTGTTGCCCAGGCTGGAGTGCAGTGGTGTGATCTCAGTTCAATGCAGCCTCTGCCTCCCAGGTACAAGCAATTATCCCATCTCAGCTTCCCAAGTAGCTGGGATTACAGGCAGATGCCACCATGCCTGGCTAATTTTAGCATTTTTTGGCAAAGACAGGGTTTCATCACATTGACAGTCTGGTCTTGAAGTCCTGGCTTCAAGTGATCAGCCTGCTTTGACCTCCCAACCATGCCTGGCCTCATGATCATGTTAATTTGTAGACAACATGTAAAAATCAAATAATAAATCGACTTCTTTATGTGGAAAAAAAATTGCTAAGAGTAGTAATTTTTTTCACTGGGTGGAAGGATAGACAAGATAACTTCTAAGGCACTGCAAATTAAGTAATCTAAACATTGGGCATGAAATTTATTGATTTCTATATCTGTATGTATTAGTCTCCGAGAAGGCTTGCCCAAAGTGGAAGACTCCCTTGATTTGAGACTTTTCACTTGGCTACAAGATACATTATAACATCAAGCATCACCACCGCCTGGCCAAGTACTAGCTATAAAAAATGTTATAGAGCTTTCTAATTAGGCGCTCTATAAATGCTCAAGTAATTAATATGCAGCAGCTATCTGCACTGGGAGTTATATGGGTTGGTTCTTGGTTTGTTGGTCCAGGCCTCGATGTTTGTTTAGATTCAGTAGCATCAACATGACTTGCCAACATAAAGTATTTCCAACTATGTGCCATGCTCCTTCCCACATACACACTGTCTAGCTTGAGGCTGCTGAGCAGGCCTGTGTGTCAAATATTGATGCCAATTCACACAAACTTTGCAAAAGAACCACTTTTTCATTACCGTTAAGGAATGTTGAAGTAACACATGTAGCTTTGAGGAGGAGGCAGGCACATTCAAGCTCATGACGAGGATTGACAGCCACAGATAGGTATTCATGAGACCTAGATGTAAATCATCAAGTAGGATATACTCAGGAGGCACTGTCTAGCATAGGTAAGCATTGCAATTGTTATTTAATATGGGAAAAATATAAGAACAAAGCCTGATAGATACAATCTTAACCAAGTGATCAAAGTTAAAATCACCAAAGATAAATCACATTAATATCATCTGTCCTCTGACATGATGCAATGAGAAAAATGCTTCACCCTGGGGGGTTCTTTGTAAAAATCCACAACCTCAGTGTAATCATAAGAAAATATGAGGCAAATGCAAAATGAAGGCCATTCTACAAAATGCCCAGCGAGAACTCTGGAAACCTCACTGTCACACACTGTGACTTTAACAGAGAAGTATTGTTCCTAAGGGTGAATGAGCACATTCGAAACATGGTGAAGAAGGAATGGAGATGGCAGATTCTTTTAGTAAAGGAATGAAGAAATTGTTAGAATTATTAAAAATCATAACAAAATTATCACCAATCTTTGTAATACTACATAAGAATTCTGAGTCATGAAAATGACTGTTCTCAAAATATATTCTCCCAATACACCACTGCCATCCTTCAAAGATGAAGCCCAAAGGATTGTGAAGCCAAACACTGGAATTTTAAAACAAAATGCTGCAAAAAAACTTTAGAGAGGTCACTAAATATTCTAGGTAGCCTCTTAAAGAAACTGACCAAGTATGATGGTAGTAAACCATGTTTATACTCAGTGAACTTTGTGGATTCTCTAAGCTGTTCTTTTTTTCTGAAAATGTTATGTTATGACATCATGTAAAATATGTATAACAAAAACACTGACGGCAAAGAATCAAAATGATTTGGACAGATAACATCTTTGAGACAAGCTGATATTGCTTGTGTTTGAGAACTACAGAGGGAAGGAAGAAGAGATGGGTCACTGGTGTCTTCCCACAACTTCATAAATCTGCTGATAATTGCCAAATTTGGAAAGTCGTGTGAAAAGAGATGGGCAGAGTAAGAAAGATCAGAGGACGTCTTTGACAGTCACGTCTGTTAAGAGCTTTGGAAAATCTGCTCATCTGAATTCTGGACAATGTGATATAGAAGGTTTTGTGCCTGGCAATTTTATCTGAAATCAAGAAGGAAAAGAAGCCACTACTAAATCTTTGATAAATTGTCCTATGTCAGTGTGCTCACAAATTGCAGAAGATATTTCTTTCACCAGCTGTGGAAATGTAATATATGATAGACCACATATTAGCTTAAAGTTACAACTCAGTCACTTCAGACACTCTTTGGAATGTTTATACGCTATGCCTATTTCTTTTCTATTTTTATGATTGGCTGGATGACTCATTTTTAGGCTACTGTCTAAGCTAGACTAAAGGTGAGCTGTTCACTAGGTGAGTTGTAGCACTGGAGAGAACTGGATGTGAATCTTGGCAGTAATTTGCTAGCTGGGGAATCATGGGCAAGTCAGTTAGCTTCTCTAGGTCTCAGCTATCAGAGGAAGACAAGAATGGGTTGAGTGCTGTGTATAAGACGAACACAGATATCAAGAATGATGCCAGGTTTTTGACTTGAGCAACTGGAAGGATGAAGTTGCCATTCGTAGAGAAAATGGTTTGAGGCTGGGAATCAATATTTGGGGTTGGCACTCAGTGTTGGATATATTAGATGTAAGATGTCCTTTAGACATGCAAATGAAGAGGTTGAGTAGGCAGTTGGATAAGTCTAGAAAGAGGTTGGGAGGGAGATAAATATTTGGGAGTTGAAAGCATATGGATAGTAATCAAAGTCATCACTAAGAGATTGAGTGCAGGTAGAAAAGAATTCTGAGGATAAGACACTGGGGACCAAAGGAAGAATCTATATAAAGAAATGATAGAGACAACATTTGGAGTATATTTAAGACAATGAGAGGTAAAGGGAGAAAAATGGAGATGTTGAATATATATTTTAGGAGTTTGCTACAAAGAGAGCAAAGAAATAGGGCTGTAGCTGGCAGTAAAAGGGGCAGGCAACTTTTTTGTTTTCTTTTTGGCTGTGAAAAAGAGAAATATTGGTGAGTAGATGAAAATATTTCAAAGGTTTTTGCAGCCAGGCAGTATGGCCCCAGAAAGTATGCTTTTAATGTTGTGATCTACAATTCTAGTGTGATAGGATACACATATCCAGCATGATAGGAAGGATCAGTGATAGAGGAGAGGAAGTGGAGAAATGCTGGGCAAGTCTTTGGGCAGCAGAGGACACAAGAGGGGGACTAATGTAGTGTTGCTACAAATAGACATTTCTAGATTGTTAACTGGAGAGAAAGAAGGAAATATGGGCACAGACAGAGTTAGGTGGATTGTTGTGGGGTATAAGAGAAGCAGGAAGTAAGGTTATTATCTAAGAGTAAGAGTGAGAAAGAGCTGTTAGAAATTTGAAAAGAGGAAAAGAGGGCCCAGTGCGGTGGCTCACACCTGTAATCCCAGCCCTTTGGGAGGCCGAGGCCGGTGGATCACGAGGTCAGGAGTTTGAAACCAGACTGGCCAACATGGTGAAATCTCATCTCTACTAAAAATACAAAACTTAGCCAGGTGTAGTGGCACATGCTTGTAATCCCAGCTACTCGGGAGGCTGAGGCAAGAGAATTGCTTGAACCTGGGAGGCGGAGGTTGCAGTGAACCAAGATTGTGCCACTGCACTCCAGCCTGGGGTACAGAGCAAGACTCTGTCTCGGAAAAAAAAAAAAAAGAAATCTGAAAAGAGAAAAGCAGTTAGGAGAGTAGGAGAGTAAATAATTAGGGAAATACAGTATCGTTGCTGGGCAGCTCTAGCTGTCACGACCTGGCAGCTCTCCAGGTAGTGATTAGAACATACAGAGGGTTAGTTCTTTTAATTTATGTAAACATTTCAGCCTTCCACATCATCAAAAGAGCTTTCAAATAATTATAAGTCTTGAAATAGCTATGCTTTACTGATACTAAATTTCTAACAACTTTATCACTTGTGTTAAAGTATACATTTGATCTGTACTAGAGCTAGAACTATAGTTTGAGCTCATTTATTGCACTGTGCACCAGGCCTTGTCTTCAAGATCAAAGACTAAGAAATAATTGATGTAAATAATTTCCATTTGGATATGAATTAAACATTCCTAACTCAACACATCCAAAGCAGAATTCTTTTTTTTTTTTTTGAGATGGCATTTTGTTCTTGTCGTCCAGCTGGAATGCAATGGCATGATCTCTGCTCACTGCAACGTCTGCCTCCCAGGTTCAAGTGATTCTCCTGTCTCAGCCTCCCGAGTAGCTGGAATTACAGGCGCCTGCCACCATGCCCCCAAAACAGAATTCTTTAATCTGTTCTCCCCATCCTCCAGCTTTCCTGCCTCCTCTTCCATCTTGTTCCTTTCTGAAGCTCCTCAACTTCAGCAAATGTTACTACCATTCATCCAGTTGCTTTAGCCAAAAAACCTGTCAATATACATTCAAAATATTTCTCAAAAACTGTTCCTTCCTTTCATTCTCACTATGTTAGCATAACTCAAACCACTCCACTTAGATTACCATAAACTCCTAACTAATCTCTCTGCTTCTACTTGTGGCTCTGCTACAAGCCACAAATAGGGCAGAGTGGCACATGTCACCCTGTTTATTGCCCTCCAGTGATTGCCCATTGTGCTTAGAATAAAATCTGTACTTTGGCCACATGGCCATATCTGAACTTGCTTTTTTGCTTGCTAACTTCAGCATGTCTCACATATACCTCTGTGCACTACATTTTAGCCATACAGATAACCTTTTTTTTTTCTCCTTTCAGTACTTTGTACATATTAAGTGTATTCCTGTCTCAAGGACTTCATAACTATATTTCCCTTGCACAAATCCTAATCTCTCTGCTCTTTGTATAGCTAGTTTCTTCCAATAGTCTTCCAAAGACAATTTTTTTTTTCTCAGCTCAGATGCTATTTCCTAAAAGAAATCTTCCCTGACCATTCTACTTAAAGTACCCTCGTCTTGTCTTTAAGATACTCTCTATCATATTACTCAATTTTTCTTTACAGCACTTAGCATATTCTGTGTTTGTCTTATTTATAGTTTTATTCACTGTCTTTTCCTGATCCTACTAGAAATAAGTCAGGGCAGGGATTTTTTTTGTCTGAGTCTCTGTTTGTGCAGCTGCTAAAACAGTGCTGGGCACATAAGGGTCACCCAGGCAATAATTTGAAATGCTGATGAAAGATGAAAGGGACACATGAATGTTTTGTGCCTTTCAAATTTCTTATTTGATTTATCTGTCAGGAAACTGTAGTTGTGAATGAGTGGTGGATGATTTTGTGGAACTGTAAATCATAGAGTTAAATGTATGCTCTGTGGAGCCATACTGCCTGGATGCAAATGATTGGTTCTGTGTAACCTTGGGTGAGTTACTTAAACTCTCTGAGCCTCAATTTCCTCATCTGTAGAATAGGTCTAGTGATAGTAATGGATACCTATAGTGCTTTTCTAAGGATTACTTGATTTAATTTAGCATAGTAGATGGCATAGTAAGAACTCAGAAAATATTACCTAATATTAATTTTTAATTCATGAATAACTCATACTATTTCCTATTCATAAAATCAATAGCTGAGAGAAGATAAAAAATGATGTAAATAGCTTTTAATAGATACTTGACTATGCTGAATATTGGGAAATAAGTGAATTTAAATTATCTTAAAAGTTCCCCTTTGATGAAGCTAATATATTTATGCAGAAAGATCATTGGCTCAACAAAATATTAGGAAGTCAAGTTCAGCAATGTATAAAAATAATTATATACCATGACCCAGTGGGATTTATCCAATGTATGAAACACTGGTTCAACATTCAAAAATCAATTTATGTAATTCATCCCATCAATAGACCAAAGAAGAAAAATGGCATAATAATATCAATAGTTGCCAAAAAAGCACTAGACACAATCTAACATCCTTTCAAGATAAAAACTCTCAGTTAAATCAGGAATAGAGGGGAACTTCCTTAATTTGATACATAAAGAAGATTTACAAAAAAATTCTACAATTAAAATCATACTTAATAGTGAGAAACTAAAAGGCTCTCCACTAAGATCACGAACTAGACAAGCACGTACCCTCTTAGCACTCCTTTTCAGCATCATACTAGAAATCCTAACTAATGAAATTAGACAAGAAAAGGAAATAAAAGTATACTTGCTGGGAAGGATGAAATAAAACTTATTTGAAGATGATATGATTGTCTATGAAGAAAACTCAAAAGAATCAACAAAAAACCGCCTGGAACTAACAAGGAATTATAGCAAGGTTGTGGGATACAATGTTATATATAAAGTCAATTGCTTTCCTACATATCAGCAATTAATAAGTGGAGGTTGAAATAAAAATGCAGTATCATGTATAATGGCATCTTTAAAAAAAGAAATACGTAGGTATATATCTGAATCCAAAAAAATGCACAAACTCTATATGAGGAAAACTAAAAATATAAAAAATTAAAAGAGGAACTAAATAAATGGAACATCATTCCATGTTCTCTGATAGGAAGACTTAATATCATCAGCATGTCAGTTCTTCCTAACTTTCATCTATAGATTAAGTTCACTCTCAATCACAATCCCAGCAAGTTATTCTAAAGTTTATTGAGAGAGGCGAAAGACCCAGAATACCAACACAATATTGAGAAAGAAGAACAAAGTTGGAAGTCTGACACTACCTGACTTCAAGATTTACTATAAAGCTACAATAATCAAGACAGTGTGATAGTGACAAAAGAATAGACAGACAGATCAATGCAGCAGAATGGAGACCCCAGAAAAGTCAACTGATCTTTGACACAGGAGCAAAGGCAATAAAATGGAGCAAAGACAGTCTTTTCAACAAATGGTGTTGAAACAACTGGACAGCCACATGAAACAAATAAGTCTAGACACAGACCTTACACAAAAATGAAGTCAAATGGATTAAAGACTTAAATGTAAAATGCAAAACTATAAACTCCTAGAATAGGAGAAAATCTAGATGACCTTGGATATGGTGATGACTTCTTGTCTATAACACCAAAGACATGATCCATGAAAGAAAGAATTAATAAAGTTGAAATTCATTAAAATGAAAAATCTCTTCTCTGTGAAAGATAATATGGAGGGAAAGAAAAGATAAGCCACAGATTGGGAGAAAATCTTTGCAAAAGACATATCTGATAAATGACTGTTATCCAAAACACAGAGAACCCTTAAAACTCAACAATAAGAAAAAAAACCCAGCTAACAAATGGTTCAAAGACCTTAACAGATACCTCACCAAAGAAAATATACAGATTGCAAGTAAGCATGTGAAAAGATGCTCCATATCATATGTCATCAGGGGAATTCAAATTAGAACAACAGTGAGATACCATGACACACCTGTTAGAGTGGCAGAAATCCAGAACACTGACAACACCAAATGCTGGCGAGGATGTGGAGAAACAGGAACTCTTATTCATTGCTGCTGGGAATACAAAATGGTGCAGTCACATTGGAAAAGGGTTTTCTATTACAAATTCGACAGTTTCCTACAAAAGTAAACATATTATAAAATCCATAATCATGCTCCTTGGTATTTACCCAAAAAAGCTGAAAACTTATGTCCACACCAAAACCTGCTCGTTAGTGTTTATAGTACCTTTTTTCATAATTGCCAAAACTTGGAAGCAACCAAGATGTCCTTCAGTAAGTGAACGAATAAACAAGCTGTGGTACATCCAGACAATGGAATATTATTCAGTGCTAAAATGAAAAGAACTGTCAAGCTGTGAAAAGACATGGAAAAAACTTAAATTCATATTACTAAGTGAAGGAAGCTAATCTGAAAAGGCTACACACTGTATGATCCCAACTATATTATGACATTCTGGAAAAGGCAAATATATGGAGACAGTAAAAAGATCAGTGGTTACAAAGGGTTAGGGAGTGTGGCAGGAAAGATTAGGCAGAGCACAGAGGATTCTTAGGGCAGTGAAAATACTCTGTATGAGGTTGTAAAGGTAGATACATGTATCTAAACTCAATGTGTAACACCAAGAATAAACTAATGTTAGCTATGGACTCTGAGTGATAATGATGTGTCAGTGCAGGTTCATCACTTGTAACAAATGATGGGGGAGGCAGTGCATGAGTGGAGGCAGGGTGTATATGGGAAATCTCTGTACTTTGTACTCAATTTTGCTGTGCATCTAAAACTCCAAAAGAGAAAGTCTGTTGAAAGAAAAAAAAAAAAAAAGACTACTGGCTCTCTGACTACAGCTTTAAGTCGAATTCAGTGTAATTTGCTGAAAACTCTAGTGGTGTCTGGCAGTGTCCTATAAATGGCCAGTTCATAACATTAAACTGATGATTAGGAAAACCATTTTGAAAATATTGTTAAAGCTTCCAATGGAGAAGTTTTTCTATAAAGACTTTTGCTGCAGTGTGGAGGCACATTTATCTTGCTCAAAAGAAAGTGCTTCAGAGAGGCTTATCTTACAAACTGAATAGGTTTAAAATGTTAGCATTCTGTGAAGAAATAACTGCATATTTCTCCTTAAAACTTGTTCTACTATATGTAAATTATTGCTTTAAATTGTGCAGAGTGAATTAGGACTATTTTTTTAAGAAAAGAAAGTCATTAATACTAGTCATCAGAATGTTACTACGAATCTCAATGTTAGAGTAAAACATAATCATTAGCATTCAGCACAAACTTGCTTTCAAAATAGTTTCCAATTTCAAAATAAAAGGGAGAAGAGAAAGCTGAAGCTTTGTCACCAGGGGCAACTTCCAGCATACTTAGGTTTTATTCTTGTTCTCTTTTGAGAATACAAGAAGAAAAGACTTAAGTACCATTTAGGACACAACCCTTGGGGCAAAAAGGGTTTTCTATTTCAAGTCTATGTTACAGATCTATATTGAAATTCAAGTGGGCTCAGAAAGCCAATGCTTGTTTTCTGAAAAGGCAGACGAAATGGTTCCCGGTGGCCTGCCCAACATTCAGATTCTGGCGTCAGCCCCACAGCAGAACAGCTCAAGTCTCAAGGGTACTGCAAGTGCCAGACCAAGCTCCACTTAGCTGAATAGGTACTGAAGAGGTTTGCTGCAATATGCATTACCACAGCCAGGACAAAGGAAGGAGGGAGAAAATGGTAACTACCTAGAGATTTCTAAGCAATTGAAAATAATAAATATGTATATAAACTTTGCTTCTTAAGTTCAGTGGTACCTAGTGTTGATATAGGAGTTAAGAAGAAATCACTTAGGCAGATAGAAAGGGTATAGGAGTCCTCGGTAAGGCTTTTCTTTTTAATGAAAAGCAGCCCCAAATAATTTTCTAACAAAGAGCTGCCTGTAAAGTCGAGCTGCAGACATAGAAGCAAGCTGGGGGCTTTCACAGGTGAATGCCGGCAGAAACTAAGGACTAGACATGTTCAAGATGACCGTTCCATCTTCCGTTCTCTTTGTCAGCCAGGTGTATAGTAAGAAGCAGACAAGATGGCGCAGATCAACTGGAAAGCCCATTTGCATAATAAGATTAGGGTGAGGCGACCAGCCTTTCCTGTGCTGTGTTAAGTCATACCTGATCAAACCAATCTGTGAGCCCTATGTAAATCAGACACCGCCTCCTCAAACCCGACTCTAAAATTCGGGCGCATCCACCACCTGCTGGTCCTTTCCACTTGGAGACCCCTCTTCTCTGTAGAGAGAGCTGTTTCTCTTTCTCTTCTGCCTGTTAAACCTCTGCTGCTAAACTCCTTGTGTGTGTCCCTGTCCTAAATTTTACTGGCACATGATGACGAACCCCTGGGCATATACCCAGACAGCATAGCTGCTTTCCTCTTAACACAGTTTTTATTGTTACATAAATTCTGTAACCCATAAGATGCATGTAGCGTTATGATCACTGTTTTATATATGTAAAAACCGAGACCCAGACTAATTTTGCAAAGGTCTGGCTGCGGTAGGATTTAAATATGTGGTTTTTCTTACTGAGGTATAACTAACATACAGTAAAAATTTCAAATCTGAAGTATGTAGCCCTGAAACTTTTTAGAAATATAACTTTCTAATTTTGTAACCATGAGTAAAATCATTACCTTAAAAGCAATAAAAACTGGATTCATTAGTCAAAGGTAGAGTACTCACATTGGAAAAAAAAATAATATTTTCATCATTTACCTAAGAACAATTATTTTTTGAGCATAATTTCCATTGCCTTATGCATTCACAGAATGTATGCAGTAAACATTGCAAGCCAGATTAATAGCATGGATGAAGAAATTGATCAGGTGTGAAACTCACTTTGTTCTTATCTCCCTGGTAAAGATATTCATTGAGCTCCTTTTTCAGATCAAGTTCTTTCTTAAGTCAAAGGATTTTGAGAGATCCAAGTTGATGGATATGAGTGGTTCCTAAATAGTACTTCATATTAATGTGACTAAAGATCTGAGCTTACTGAACTTTAAACAACAGAGGAAGAAACAGAACTAATTTGTTCAAAGAAATGCAGGTATTCAGGCTGACACTCAGTATATGGATTGACTAGAGCTACTAGAAGGCCGAATTTTCTTCCATCACTTGAATGTTATACCTTATTCAAATAGAACATTGATTTTAGAAAATTTCAACAGTTTCCACTAAAAACAAAGCCACAGTTTCAAAGATGATTCAAAGTTTTTGAGTGTCAATTATCTTTAATTTTTTGCAAGTATATTTCTTGAGCTAGAAGCTGTCTGAATTATCAGGTACCCATCTTTGAAGGAAGAAAGGAAAATGAATCTTTAAATTCCTGGAATTTTACTTTTTGAAATGAATGTATCAATGCTAGGAATATCCTTATGTTTTTGGAACATATAAGCAGACTGTAGACCTAAGTCCATGGCTTATATGTTCTCTTGCGTGAAATTGCTGAAATCGAAGTAAAATCTAATATGACTTATAAAAAAAACCTGGAGTCACAAATAAGATATTCTCTAATAGAATTCACTTCTTTGTACCTGCCACAGGCCTCAAAAATATTTGTCTGTTAATATTTTGGTTAAACTTTTTTTTTTTTTTTTTTGGTGACGTGACACAGTCTTGCTCTGCCATCCAGGATGGAATGCATCTATGGATGGTGGTGCAATCCTAGCTAACGTAACTTCAAACTCCTGGGCTCAAGGGATCCTCCATGTCAGCCTCCCAAATAGCTAGGACTACAGGTATATGCTGCTAAGCCTGGCTAATTGCTTTTTTTCTTTTTTTGAGACAAGGTCTCACTATGTTGCCTAGGCTGGTCTTGCAGTCCTGGCCTCAAGCAGTCCTCCTACCTCAGTCTCGGGAAGCAGTGAGATTGCAAGCTTGAGCCACTGCACCTGGCCTAATATTTTCAATAAACTTTATCAAAGTTAAACTATGAACAATATTGGTCTTATATTATAAACTTTTGTATGCATAAATTCAATTAAACTTTTTGAACCACTTTGAATTGTTTATAAAATTCTATTATCAAGTCCATGAAAACATCCAAAAGTCTGTGCTGACAAAGGATTTTTGTTTGGGTAGCTCACTGTGAAAGACATTTGTCTGTCTTCAGTGAGAAACTGTTTTTCCTTGGATAAGTTGCTTTATACATTCAATACAATTTAAGTCATCAAACATTATACAGTTCTTTGTCCTCAAGAACCAGTATATGTTGTTCTAATTAAGAAACACCACTAGACCTTCTAGGAAGTTTCTACATTTGAGCAATCTTGAACCAAGAATACTTATATTTAAGTGAAACATGAGTATAAGCCCTGAGTTGGGGAAAGCAACCTGTAACCTATAACTTGAAGATTAATTTTGAGTAGTACAAGGGATATGTAAAATTGGAACAAAGCAGGATCAGGAACTTGAGGAAAGAATCATTCATTTAAGCAGCTGTAGCCAGTGATCGAAGAAACAAAATTGTCTAAAAGAACAATAAATAATGCGTGCTCAATCTCAAGCTAACTATGAGCATAAATGAGTTTGCAGATAAATCCCAGATTTTCAGTCTACGTGAACACAACAGAATAACTGCTTCTAAAAAGGAATCATTTATTTGTTTTTCACACTTAAAGACCCACAAGCCAATGAATATCATATTACTAAAATAAAATAAAATTTCTCCAAATGCGTTTTTGAGGATATTTTTGTTTATATCCTTTTAGTTTTTAAAGGCAATTTTATATGAATCTTGGGATGACTAAATTGTTCGCTATTGAATCTTTTTATAAATTTATCCCTTTTCCTCAAATAGTTTTTCTAAATGTCATAACCCTACATTCATTTATTCTGTAAATGTTTACTGAGCATTTACTAAAAGCCAGGACCTATGTGTTAGGATTAGAGTGATAAACCATATAAATTTTATTCTGATAGTTGTAGAATTTGGTTTGGTGTGGTTGTGTTTAACTTGTGCTCTGAGAAATGCTGATGGTTTTAGGAAATCCCTCAAGGGACAATTTGTAGAGGTAAATGAGATGGGAAGTGATGGGCTGGGAGTTCCTATTCTGTCTCTTCTCCAAACTTCATTCAGTTGCACGTTTTCTTTTAATCCATTAGCTACTTAGGAAGATTTCAGTTGCCTAAAAGATCCTGATGCCAAACCAGTGTGAAATCCACAATGTAGTTAGTCTAAGTATTCCCAGTAAGTCCTACCTTCCCCAGTCTCTTTCATTTTTCACTTATTTATTTAACAAACACTCTATATTAGGGATTGTGTTGAATGTTACCATGGATTATAAGACATTGCCATTGCATTCTTGAAGTTTAAAAATCGAACAGTATTTTATCTGCTTTCAACTACCATATAATTAGGGGTACTGGGGTGACCCCTGCCAGGTTATAGCTATTCTGTGAAACTGCTTCCAAAATTTCTGTGCTGCTGAATTAAAGAGCATACTCCTGGGCCAGTGGAGAGACTTTTGGGAACAGTAGTTGCTGTGCACACATGAGAATTCTCGAGGATTTCCTACCTTGCCAATCAATGGTACTCAGCTTTTGTCATGTAGTACCATCTATTCACACATAATACATGACAAGGATTTACTGAGATTTTGGCCATCAAGATGAAGAATAACGAAAATCAGTTTCCAGGGATGAGCAGTTCCCTTTGTATTAGTCATAACTCCATTTCCCATCGTTGGTTGCAGCAGGTCATTGTGTTAGGACAGCCAGGCTGAAGTCTGTAGCTCTACTATCTCAGAGTGCTTTATTTACTGTCCTTAGGTTTTGAGTACATGTTTGCAGAATTGAACTGAATAGGAACAGAGGTCTTTGCCATACAGATTTTTGAGTTGTTTATTAAGGTGTGTGAGTCACCACCTAATTGGTGATTGCTCTTTATGTCATGCTTGATGGGGGACAGAGATAAAGTTCATCGGCCAGGTGTGGTGGCTCACGCCAATAATCCCAGCACTTTGTGAGGCCAAGGTGGGCGGGTCATGAGGTCAAGAGATCAAGACCATCCTGGCCAACATGGTGAAACCCCATCTCTACTAAAAATACAAAAATTAGCTGGGCGTGGTGGCGTGTGCCCTGTAGTCCCAGCTACTTGGGAAGCTGAGGCAGGACAATCTCTAGAACCTGGGAGGCAGAGGTTGCAGTGAGTGGAGATCATGCCACTGCACTCCAGCCTGGTGACAGAGCAAGACTCCATCTCAAAAAAAAAAAAAAAAGTTCCTTTATATTTAGGCAGGGCTGACATCACTGGTAGAATGACTTGGTCATCTGAGTGATTTGATTTGAGGGGACTCTGCATCTTTCCTCAAATACTCTTCTGGTTCTTAGAGTCAGCAATTGATTTTTTAATAGTAGTTAAAGTAGTGAAAGCAGTTTGTCTGTAGCCATCACTATTAATATCTGAATCCCTCAGTCCCCATGTCCTCCTAAGTTGTAATTTACGTTATCATCATACATTTGAATATTATGAGTCTTATTTAATTTATCAGATTGACTTCAGTTAAATATTTTAAAATTTAAAATGAAGTACATGTACATATGTGTTGAATTTGAAGCTTTTAAGAATTTTATGATTTTTAAATTTAAAAACTTCCATTTAAAAAATTTTAATATTTCAGAAGTCATAAAACAAGAATCTTTGGTATGCCCTAAAATCACTCTGAATTAAGTATTATGAAACTTAATTCGGCATGCTTGTATAATTAATGAGATCTGAAGAATTGCTGGTTTATAATTGGAGTGATGTAACACTGAAGACATTTTTTTTCAAGACTAGACACACAGTTGACTCATTATTTCTGTTTACTGTTGTGTTATCCTTCTCTACTTACAGAGCTCAGTAGGCCAGACATGCTGACTATCCTAGTTAAAAATAGATTAGCTATTACCTTTTGCACTGAAAGTCAAAGAGTCTGTATATTTATCTGAAAATGGAATTTGAAGATGCACAGATATAACTATGATGCACGGCTTATAAAATCTAAATAGGCTTCTAAAAGGGTCAGTTCTTTCCCTTAATATCTTAGATTTTATTTTTGAAAATGTGGTTTCAAAAACTAGATTCCATAAATCAATATGACTATTTTTTATTTGTGTTTCTTTGACACTCTCCGAACATGAATATTTTTGATTAATATGCAAAACCAGCAACCATTTTACTCCCTATTACCTGTGAAGTGCATATCATTTAGCCTTTTTATTTAAAGTGCCTCAATTTGGCCTCTATTCTTGTTTACAATATTATAGCCTAGTAAACTGCAACCCACACCTTCTACTCTAGTTAGGCTGGTTCAGCAAACGTGACATGTGTGTCCGTCCTCTATTACTCCATTCCCACAGACTGTAGTACTACCCTGTTTATCTTTGCCCATTCATGTCCTAACCATCTTTCAAGCTCCCATTCAAGTCCTTCCCCACGCTTGGTGATTCTTTTGCTCTGCTCTGTACAACCTCTACCTCTACTCTGTTTCCAAGTTCTTCTCATCTTGTATGTATTACTCTTTTGGAGTCAAATAACAATAGACATTTCCTGAATGCTAACTCCAAGCATTGTGCTAAGATTATTTCCTCATTTAATCCTCAAACCTCATGAGAAAAACGTACCATTGTTATCCTAATTTTGATTAGGAAATATCTCAAATAATTTAAATGAAGGCCATCATCTTAAACTGGTGAAACCTAGATTAAAATGCATATTCTTATTTATTAAATAATATTATCTTAAATTAGGAGCTAACCTTTCATCCATTTTAATCTTTTCCTCCTCTAGATTTTAAGTTCTTTTGGAATTTTGGAGGGTTGCAATTTATATTCTCCAACCTCCCTGATGCTGCCCATCTCCTGCAGGTGGCTTCTAACATAGCACTTTGCATTTGGTCAGATCTCAATAAGTATTTGTTCACTGAAGAAAGAAAATCATGTATCAGTGTACTTCTACATAGATTTATAATTTGTTTCTTCACCGTTTTTAGAAACTTGTATTTTTCTCTGTAGTAATTACTCATTAATATACCTCAGTGACGTGAAATATTCAGTCTACGAGTGCCTTAAATATGTTACCGATTTTTTTTTACCCTGGAAACATTGAAATATCCTCAACTCTGGGAAACTTTATTAATGTAATCATAAGATAGACTTTGTATAGGGTAAACCTAAGGCAAAATCCTATTCAGTGCAAAGTATGTTTACATTGTCATCGATTAATAAATTTTTTGAAAAGAATAAGTGAATGAATAAGACCTAAAACCACAGAAGTACATCTGTACCAAAGATAGGGAAAAGATGATTTTCATTTCCCTAGTTCAGAATGGCTGTGTATATAACAATTTTTAGTGACCTTTGCCAAATAAAACTTCGATACCATGCTTATATAATCCCTTTAAAGTGTCTTGCTACTTATCATAAATATGCAGCAAAATGTTTTATTCATCTGAAGTTAAAATGGATGTATCTATGGTAGCATTGAAATATTATGTAATACAGTATCAGCATTTCATCACATATAATTAATCTTTTCTTATTTCCTCAGGGGCCACTGTGGCTTCTTGTGTTACATGGCAACTATCAACAAAAAGGTGTAAACAAAAGCATATTGCATTGCTTTGGCAGGTAAGATGTTCTTCCTCCTAGGTCTATTTCTGATTCACTTTGGGGTGAATTGGTTATGAATAGGGTGGGTAGGCAGAACTTCTGCTAAAATCATTTCCAAATTGAATGACTGTCTTAGGCTACTCGGGTGTCTTCATATGTGAAGAATCAGTGTCTAAAGGCTATCATGGGAAGATTATTCATGCATAGGCAAATATGCTTACATTCCACTCCAGAATTAAAACATTAAAGACTCTTAAAGAATACATAACAATTTGTGTTGAAAATGCTTTCTGGCTCTTAAGCTGATAGTAATACATTATTTGTGGATACATCAGTAATGCACATGGACTACTAATGCTACTCAAATGCCAGAGCTTCTTGTTGGATTAATTCTAGACTGTATGTAGCACTGTTAATAATTATGGATATAAAAACTAGCCTATCATCTAGTTGGATATGAATTAAATATGTCTGGCTGGATATGAGTTAAACTGTAAACTCATAGTAGTGAAAGAAATAATATACTCTAAAATCTAAAATGTAAATGAGATGGAGGCCTCACCAGGGGTGATTCAGCTCAGAACGTCATCTCTGATTTACACCCTAACACTCTCCATTTCATCACCAGATAGGAAGTCTTGATTGTTAACTCTCCTGTTGGGATTACTTATTGAGGACACTTGGAGAAATCCTTACTTGATTATGATAATACTACCTGAGTTCCCTTGGGAAGACATTCAGATAAATCAAATATTCAAGAATTCATGAATAAAATGAAACCTGAAACATGTTCATATTCATATGCTCTCCTCTTTTAAACAATATTTTAAACTAATGTCTCCTTAGATATCTATTCTGCTTTTAAACAAAGAGGAGCCACAGATGTTCCATGAATATTATTTTTATTATTACTAAAAATGCTTACTGAGAATAGAAATTACATGATATTATTAGTAGCTATTTTTTAATTCATGTAGAAAAAAACCTTTTCAGATTATCAATATGTATTTGAGTCTTTGAACTTGAATGATACGTATAAGACTTAAACTCATGTTCTTCTGCAATTATTCTCTTTATAGACAAGTATTCCAAAAGTTTTTCTAAATGTATTTACCACAGTTGAAATTGCATGACCTTTGCCATTGAAATTTCATCTTTGGATAATTCAACAAGTGTGTTACTGTTAAAGGGCTGTGATGGATGGGGGAATATTACTTTTTAGCTTTGATATGAGTAACTTTGTCATATTCAGTAAGAAATAAAAAGAACCTTGAGTTTGCCCCTCATTTGATGCAGAAAACAAATGAAAAACTTAAAAAACAATTAAAGAAACACACTAAAACTGTTTTCTACTGAGTAAGAGGGTATATTCCGGAGATTCAAAGCAGTTACAGATAAGATCATTCATTCTCAGATATCCTGTGTGTATCCTGCTCACTTAGGTGGTATCCTACTCACTTAAATGCTGACAGAGTCAGGTTACCCAGCAAGTGAGAGGAAGGAAAAAGTTGTTTTTAGACTTCATGTGGTACTTGTATGTACTTCATGTTAAGAGTTTACTTTCATTTCTTTACCTACGAATTATATAAACAAAATGTTAGATCAATATCAGATTGAATTTCTGTATTTCTTTTAGTTGATGTAATCCTTGGGAAATATGTTAAAGTGAGATAGAGTTTGTGAAAAAATAATAATGAAAGTATGTGTAGGCTGGATGCTATGGCTCATGCCTGTAATCCCAGCACTTTGGGAGGCCAAGGAAAGTGGATTACCGGAGGTCAGGAGTTCGAGACCAGTCTGGCCAACATGGTGAAACCCTGTATCTACTAAAAATACAAAAAATTAGCCAGGCGTGGTGGTGGGTGCCTGTAATCCCAGCTACTCAGGAGGCTGAGGCAGGATAATCTCTTGAACCCAGGAAGAGGAGGTTGCAGTGAGCTGAGATTGCACCACTGCACTCCAGCTTAGGCAACGAGTGAAATTCCTTCTCAAAACAAAACAAAACAAAACAAAAAAAACAAAAAAAAAAAGAAGAAAGTATATGTAGTATATAGTAGAAAAGGTATCACTTATTTTGTAGAATAGTTTGTTATGATGGAGTTGGCTATAAAATATATTTCTATGAAACAATCCTATATATTTCTATGAGGCAAACCAATAGGATTCTCTACTGACTTCTGTGTTTAAATCAATGAAACATTTTCATTATCATATCCCTTGAAATGTGATGAGAAAAAAACCCGAGCATCTGGTAACAGGCTGGTGACATTATGCCTAATGTGACTTTTGCTTAGTTGAACATTACAGGAAGTTTTATAGGTAGGATGTTGTAATTCAAATTTAAGAATTTATCCTGTTTTTGCAGTAAATTCCAATATGTCATTTCAACTATCAACTGCTTCTCTGCTGTTCCTTTTCCTCTTATGTCTCAGAAACAGCCAAAGCTCTTGAGCTTTTCTTCCTTGAGTAAGAGTACAGTGACAAATAGGCCCAGTGCAAAATTAGTCTTTATCAGTAGTTCCTATGTTGGCCAGATTAATGAACTGATAAATAGAGGCTCACCCACATAGTGTGATTAAAGAAGGTACTGAGAAATCAATACCCTCTGCTCAGGAAAGGTAGCTCACTCATTGCTTTTTCATTAGGTCTACATTTCTCAGTATGATTTATTTCTTTGAATCTGGAAGGATTTTCAACTTTGAGTCTAAAACTGAGAGGCAATTAGTAATACTGTTTGTTTATTTTATCAATATCAACAACTATGGCCTGGTGCAGATGAGCTGAGGACTTTCTGATGTAAAACATTCTAGGAAAGGGAATGTAATGGGCTTGAGGGACTATTTTCATGTTTCTTTTATGAATGCTGTACATGATGATATTTAATTAGATATTTTTCAGTGGCTGAGAAAAATACCCTGAAGTGCTTATAATTTTTTTTAACATATTGCTAGATTTTAAAAAAGAAATTACTTTTGCAATAATGAAAGGTATGTTATGTTTCAGGAAATGAAATGGCAGTAGTCCAATTTCAGCCAACTCACAATTTAAGGAGGTCTTGTCTATCTTATTGTCTTTTATATACTTCACGTTGCAAAATGTTAGTTACTTTAAGATACAGCTACTTTACTTGGAGTCAATGCCCTTGTTAATTTCATTTGGATTTACTTGCAGTAAGAAATAACTAGAGCAGATTTCTTTGGAGGATTGCTGGCTTTGATTTCTTTTTTTTTTTTTTTTTGTTAAAACCTACTGGGCCAAGAAGCTTAACTAATACTTTCCCCAAGTGTAACACTTCTTTATATTTATTCACTAGTTTTCTCAGTTATTTCCTTATTGGAAGTCAAAGCATGTAGTAATTATAGAAATAATTTATCTGATCATCATCAGCCTTGTGGGCTTAGGTGGAACAAAGGAAGAGGTGACTATGTTGTTTTGTGGAATCCATGGATGAAAACTGTAGCTATGCTTGCATTAGAAAAATAGTTACCTGAACACAGGTAAACTTAACCTTTGGGAGTTTCCAACTCACTTGAAGAGTAAAAAGAACCCTGAGTCTATTCTAGGAGATCTAAATTTAGCAATTGCCTTAAGATAGTTTTCATTTCCCTAGTTCTTGATTTGTATAGATTACTACATTTTCCAAAAGTTGATTCTATGTAGCTTTATTACCTAAAATTAGCTTTCTCAAAAGTGACTGCTTTTTCTAAGTTTACTTAAAAAATGTTGTTAAGTTACATGACAATAATCATTCTCTCAATTTCATCTTCACTTGTAGAATGGCTCAGGCTGAATAACAGAATTTAGGTATCTAATTGAAAAATTAATGTGTGAAGTTCTGGTAAACAAGCAATAAAAATAGTAAAGTGGTAATGTTGATTTTGGTAATGGTGCTTGTGTTTGGAAGGACTATATAAAAAAACAACATTTAAATTATTAATAATTTTGGTATATATCTTATAAAAGAAATAATTTTCAGTTTTTATAAAAATGATATCACTTGGATATAAAACAAAATTATTTTTTAAAGAGTTCCACCTGTTACAGATTTTTAAAAAGTCATTGTTTAGCCAATGTTTTAAAGTATATTTATGTGAATAAATGAATTATGAAGCTTTTGAAGTCTATCAATTTATACTGATATCAATGTATTAAAAGCTCTAGACATTCTATTGTCTCATAATACTCTTAATTTTAATACCAATTTCTGATTGATACAGGACAGATGTCATTTTTATGACAATTTGTAGTTTAGGAAGCTATAGTTAATTATCTTTATAGGTTTATATAATGTATCATTTCAATTTCAGAAAGCATTTCAGACTCTAAGTTTAATTTGTTTCTGAGTCTGTAGTGAAATAACCTACATTTGAATCTTGGCTTTTGCTCTTACTTAGTTACTATTATTGTGACTTCGAACAAGCTAAGCTCTGGCTAAATTTTTCTCATCTACAAAATGGTTGACGAAAGTACCCATTTCATAGGCTTACTGTGAGGACTAAATGTATTAATTAGAATTAAGTCTAAATTAATTAAAATTAAGTCTAAATTGCTATGTACCATAGCAAGAGGGCATTCAAGATTAACTGTTATTATTATTTGATTATAGAGAGTGTATTACCAAACAATGCTAGAGGCAGAGAGATCTGTATTTAATTCCTAATCCTGGAATCTTTTAGGTAATGATGTTGAGTAAGTTAGTTAACTTGTTTGAGCTCAATCTTAACAGAATCTAATGGAATTGTTGTGCTGAATAAGCTAGATATTTAATTTAACTTATTAGTAGATATTTTGTCATTATTAGATGTGTGACAAATGGTAGGTCAAAAACGATTGCCATTAATGACAAAGAAGTAAAGTAGTTGCAGATAACTGTAAAATAGTGGACTGGAAAGACACTGGAAACCATTGAAAAGCAAACAGAAGCCTGCAACTGGAATGGCTTTGGACACTTGCAATTGCAATGGTTTTGAATTGTGAATTTGCAGATTATGGGCCAAGAATGATGACCAATTCTCACCGATATGGCTGTGGAAATGGTGGTGAAAATACACTGCAGCCTTACCAGCTAATGATGCTAAGGTCACTATAGGACTAGGTAAGGAGCCAGAAAGGTAAAGGAAAATCCTGACAGCACAACATCCCCAGAAGAAGTAAGAC
This sequence comes from Cacajao melanocephalus, assembly GCA_963573385.1. Classification (NCBI taxonomy): domain Eukaryota; kingdom Metazoa; phylum Chordata; class Mammalia; order Primates; family Pitheciidae; genus Cacajao; species Cacajao melanocephalus. The sequence goes on along the minus strand of CAUYLG010033322.1, from coordinate 54,750 downwards.
ACAAATTCATAACATAAGCTGTGTAAATTTATGGTTCACTACTGAGCTATGTATGTACGGAGAGGAGGCTTAATGAAAAAGCAAGCAGATACTAAAGAGAAATCCACTTAAAAAATACAGGTATACAGATTTGAGTGGGAAACTTTTCTTAACTGAATGCATTTCTTGGCTGTGCACAGCATAAATGGCAGAAAGCTGAATCTGAGTGGATTTGGAATGTCATGATATAAAGTCCAAAGCCAGTAGAGCTCTTTAAAATTAGAGAGGAATTAATAGAAGCAGCAAACCAGAGAGAGACTGAGAACCATCTCTGCTCAAATCCTTTGCTTACCACAAAACTTTGCAGGAACTGAAAGACTTAACAGAGATCAGGATAAAAATGCAGCTATAAGACGCCACAGGCTACCTAACATAGGATGATGCAATATTTTTAGTATGAATTCGGGCAAGTTAACTGCATACTAGAATAACACCCCAATAATTCTTAGAAGAGCAACACAGAATTATAAGTTGCTATAACATACTATATACAGTGTTCAGTTTTCTACCAAAATTTCTAAGACATGCAAAGTCAAAAACAAAACAAAACAAAAAACCCATGGAAGTTGTGGCCTATGCTTAGGGAAAAAAGGTAGTTGATAGAAACTGACTCTGAGTTGGCCCAGATGTTGAATTTACTAGAAAAAGAATTCTAAGCAGCAATTATACATTTTAAAATTAAAGAAAATAAATATGGTCAAATATGTAAAAGAATTATTTCTAAATGGAGAAATGGTAACCCTCAAAATGCAAAATTTTAGAGCTGAAAAATGCAGTAACTGATACTTTTTAAATGCTAGATAATCTTAACAGAAGATTGAAAGTAAAAGAAGAAAAAAATGGTGAATTCAAAAAATGATTAATAGAATTTACACAATCCAGGAACAGAGAGAAAAGGTAAAAAGTATAAACAGAACATCATAAACTTCTGGGACATTATGGAGTAGTCTAAGATATGTGTAACTGGAATTCCAGAAGAAGAGAAATGAACTGGAAAAAAAATACTTGACTAAATAATGCCCAAAACACCACAGTTTAAGCCAACATTAATCTACAGTTTCAAGAAACGCCACAAACCTGAAGATGGATAAACCGACAGAGTTACTCCTGGACACATGAGAGTCAAAATGCTGAAAGATAAAATATTGAAAGCAGCTAGTCTAGAAAAAAAAAAGGGAAATACAAATAGGGAGATGACTGATAAGACAATTTATTTCTAGGTGTAGTGGCTCATGCCTATAATCCTAGCTACTTGGGATGCTGAGATGGGTGGATCAGTTGAGGCCAGGACTTTGAGAACAGCTGGGGCACCATAGAATGATCCCTCTAAAAAAATAAAGAGTATTAGCTGGGGGTGGTACATGCCTGTAGTTCCAGCTATTCAGGAGGCTGAGGAGGGAGGATTTCTTGAGCCCAGGAGTTCTAAGTTGCAGTGAGCTATGATCATGCTACTGCACTCCACCTTGGGCCCAGAGTGAGACCCTGTCTCGTAAAATAATAATAGTAACAGTGACTAATTTCTTGGTTTAATATGGGATCCAGAAGACATTGGAACAAGAGTCAAAGTGCAGAAGGAAAACAAAAAGCTGCCGAACAAAAGCGATTTGTTTAGTGAAGCTATTCTTCAAAAATAAAGGCAAAATAAAGACATCTACAGATAAACAAAATGGAATTGTCTACACGCCTGTACTACAAGAAATGCTAAAATAAAGTTCTTTAATTTTAAGCGAAATAATATGGAGATGCCAACTTGTGTCTCCAGGAACAAATGGAGAGCACTAGAAAGAGGAAATATGTAAAAAAAAATATATTTATATATATTTCTCTTCTTAATTTAAAAACAAATATATGTCTGCTTAAGGAAAACATTATACTACCTTATTGATGGTTTTATATTGTATGTAGATGTAACACAGGTGTTAACAGTAGTAGTAAGAATGAAGGATACATGGAACAAAATGGAAGGATGAGGATAAATTTCTATTTGTCTACATGCCCTTCACTAGTTTCCTTATGTCCAAGCCAAATGATATTTGTAATCCACCTAATGACATTTAGGGTGTGAATACCAGGAGGCTAATTTTGGAGTCATTGCCTCATTTACATCAAATATTAATTAGCTAAAGTCAACTCCTCTCTCTTTGTACACATACATATATACAAATATATGTGTATATGTGTATATTTTTGGTAGACTTTAACACTCATGATTTCTTAAATTGTGGAGGAATTTTGTACATATATTTACAATGTTTATATGTATACATATATATATATACACACACACACATATATACATTTTCTCTATAATTTAAAAAATTATCACAGTTTCTAAAATCTACCAAAAAATATGATAATGCTTTTAAAGAAAATGTGAAACTATCAGCAAAAAAAAAAAAAAAAAAAAATTTATGAAAGACTGATTAGCCATTACCTAAATTGTATGATTGTAATTATATAAATATATTTAAAAAACCACACAAGTAAAGATATTGACTATAACGGTTTGTATGTATATATGACCTAAGGTTTTTTTCTGAGACAGAGTCTTGTTCTGTCGCCAGGCCCCAGGCTGGAGTGCAGTGGCGGGATCTCGGCTCACTGCAACCTCCGCCTCCCGGGTTCAAGCAATTCTCCTGCCTCAGCCTCCCAAGTAGCTGGGACTACAGGTGTGCACCACCATGCCCAGCTAATTTTTGTATTTTTAGTAGAGAGGGGGTTTCACCATGTTGGCCAAGATGGTCTTGATCTCTTGACCTCGTGATCCGCCCGCCTTGGCCTCCCAAAGTGCTGCGATGACAGGCGTGAGCCACCGCGCCCTGCCGGTTTTAAGCATTTTTAATTGATATTATACATATTTATGGGGTACGATGTGGTATTATATATATTTATGGGGTACAATGTGGTATTTGAATACCTCCGTACATTGTGGAATAATCTTATCAAGCTGATTGACATATCCTCTGCCTTATGTACTTATCATTTCTCTGTGGTGAAAACATCTAACATCTACTTGTAGCAATTATGAAATATATGATATATTATTATTAACTATAGTCCCCATGTTGTGCAATGGATCATCAGGAGTTTTTCCTCCTGTATAACTGAAACTTTATACCTGCTGACTAACATCTCCTCTTTCCCTGGTCAGCCCCCTCTCCCAACCTGGTAACCGTCATTCTGTTACCAGTAGAGGGTCTTACTGCAAGTTGTCTAAGTGAATGGCATTTTGAACAGAGAACTGGACAAAACGCACAGCAAAGCAAAGGAACAACCAAGGAACAAAAGAACGAAAGCAGAGATTTATTGAAGATGAAAGTACACTCCACATTGCGGGAGCCGCGGAGCAGCCAGCTCAAGGCGGGGATACAGAATACCAGTTAGAGGTTTCCCATTGGTAGCTTGGTGTACATTTCATGTAAATAAAGCAGTGGCCGGCAATCAGTTTGATTGATTGTGGATGGCAACCAAAGAAAGTGCCTCTGATTGGTTGCTTTTTGCAGCTAATCAGAGGGACTTTCAGTTTCCCATCCGCGCCACAGAAAAGGTGGGGGTTTGCAAAGGGAGTAGCTTCTGGTCCCTTTGTTACTTAGGTATGGAAAGTTTGTTCTTTCAATTTAGTTCAAGGAAGTCAGCGTGAAACACCTTAGCTTCCCTGCCTCCAAACTATTCTCCTGCCTCAATTCTACTCTCTACTTTTATGAGCTCGACTCACATGTAAGTGAGATCATGCAGTATTTGTCTTTCTGTGCCTGGTTTATTTCACTTAGCATAATGTCCTCTGGATTCATCCATGATCTTGCAAATGGCAGAATTTCCTTTTTTAAAAAAAGCCAAATAGGATTCCATTGCTTATATATATATATCACATTAAAAAAATCAATTCATCTGTCAGCAGTTCAGTTAAAGCCTAAGGTTATAAATTTACTGACGAGTTTTTTTTAAACCTAGGAGTACTAGTGCAACAAATTTAAATATTTTTAAAAACTGAAATAGAATAAATAAAATATCAATTCTTAGGGATAATTAGTACTTTTCTTGCTAACTGTAACTTTTTCCAACAAATATTTAATATTGCTTTATATGTAGAAGATACTGTGCCAGATTATTGGGACCAACAAAACCTGTAAATTGTGATTTTTACTTTTAAGCTCAATAACTGTATGGTGGAATGAACATGCACTTAAACAAAAAGGTTAAAAAAATGTGTCTACTAAAGCATTTATTTCAACATGAAGTTCTTAGAGTACCTACGTTAAATTCACCTTGGACACTTATTAAAAATGCAAGTTTCTTGTCTCTGATCTATACCAATTGAATCTCATTCTCTGGAGCATGGTTTTGGAATTGAAAATGTTTTAATGGACCCCAGGTGATTCCAATGTTCACCAAAGTGCTAATACCCTTGAGGTAGAGCAGTGTGAGATGACCTCCAGCTGGGACTGCTTCATAGTCATGGTTGTGCTTCACCTGGACCTTAATTGGTGGTTTGGATTTTCAGAGGTTGAGTTGAGGTCAGGGGATATAACAAAAGGATGTGGGATATGTAGCTTGTCCCGTCTTATCTTCTCGTGGAAGAGCGAGTATTTTGGTTTGTCTTAGCTGTGGTGTTTAAAAACTACTGGAAAATTAAGTTGGTGTCATTTTAAGAGCGTCTTTGGTTTTTTTCTATGGATAAAAAAGAAAAGTACTTTTATACCTGTTAGCAATAAACCCTCAAGATGATGAAGTAATTTTAAAGCTACTTGAGCACCTTTGTTTTCAGGAGCTTCTTTCCCATGTGTATATATACCATAAATCTTTGCTATCATTGCTTTTTCTTCGTTAAGATATTTAAAAGTAAATACTAGGCATCCTATGTTGTATACCAAATACTTTGCTGTATGTATCTAAGAAGAAAGAATGCTTTCTTACATAACTTTAGTATCATTATCGAACAACAAAATTAATACAATTTTCTTACATTGTCTAGTGCCCAGCACATATTCATATTTCCCCACTTGTCCCATATTGCTTTATACAGCTGCTTAAACAAAAAAGACCTAATTAAGCACCACTTTACATTTGCTTCTGAAGTTGCTTTTAACCTAGAACACTATTTTCCCTGCCCAAGTTTTAATCTGGAACACTACTCTTTCTCCCTTCTTTTTCTTTTTACTCCCCGTGTGGTAACTTTTGAATTACAACTAACAGAATCAAAGAGATTTCACCTCTGCCCCACCCCATTCGTCCATTCATTGCATTCATCAGCTTATTCCCTTTATAGAGCATTATTTGTTGAGCCACTTCTGTGTGCCACAAATGGCACTTACAGCTGGACACGCGAGAGGATAACACAGTGTTTTCTCTATGGTACACCCAGAATCAGTTTGAAGAAAACGTTGTTCTTTTGATGAAAATACAAGTTCCAAGAATGTCATTAAAAAACACATGCACAGATGCACACACATACTCACATGTTTAACAGATTGAAGCAAGTTTTTAAACAGAATATAAAGTGGGTTTTGTTTATTAAAACCGCATTTCTGAGTTTATAATACGCAGCCATAACATTTCAGCTATAGTCCTGTCCTGAGTGCTGGAACGTGTCAGGAAGTTGGGAGATGTTCTTTTTCTCCTGGAGTCTTGCTGAGTTTGAGGAGAACAGCTAATTTAGGAAAGCTAGCAAAAGGACAACTTTATTTTTGCCCTTAAACTATCTTGTTTATATGTCACAACATTTTTAGTGATGTTGAAGAGTGCTCTGGAATATCCTGCAGCCCTCATCACACTGAGAGCTGTTCCTTTCTTCATCCATCCAGACCTTGAGGAGCTGCCTCAGGAATGAGCAATAGGAGGCCTTCCCTGGGAAGGTGCAGTCACTCATCACATAAGGACATTTTGGTCAATGATAAACTGTGCAACTATGACAGTGGTCCCATAAGATGATAATGCAATGTTTTTGCTGTACCTTTTCTATGTTTAGGTACATTTAGAGATACAAATACCTATTCTGTTATAGTTGCCTGCAGTATTCAGTGCAGTATCATGCTATACATAATTGTAGTTTAGGATTGGTAGGCTATGCTGTATAGCCTAGGTGTGTAGCAGGCTATACCGTGTAGGTCTGTGTAAATACACTCTGCGACTTCACACAGCAATGGAATTGCCAAATGATACATTTCTTGGAACGTATTCTCATTGTTAACCAGTGTATGACTGTATTTTAACTAGAACTGAGAAAAGTATACCAGTCTCTGAGTTCCTAGAATATGGAATGTAAGGCTCATGGTGTGTCAGCCACATTTTTCTAGTTAAAATATCAGAAAGGAAGAAACCACTTTGCAAAGAAAAAGAGAAGTGAAGCTGATGTTGAAGAGAGTAATGGAGAGAGGATGATGTTATTTCAGTTGTCCTTGGTTTCACTGTTTACTGAGGCTCATCCATGAGACATATAACTTCCTCAAGTTCTCTAAGTGTAATTTCGTTTTTAAAAAAAGCCAGTCTCAGATGGGTGTGGAGGCTCACGCCTGGATTCCCAGCACTTTGGGAGGCCGAGGCGGCGAATCATGAGGTCAGCGGTTCAAGACCAGCCTGGCCAATATGGTGAAACCCTGTCTCTACTAAAAATATAAAAATTAGCTGGGCATGGTGGCATGCACCTGTAATCCCACCTAATCAAGAGGCTGAGGCAGGGGAAGCAGTTGAAACTGGAAGGTGGAGTTGCAATGAGCCTAGATCGTGCCATTGCATGCTTGCCTGGACGACAGAGCAAAACTCCGTTTCCAAAAAAAAAAAAAGCTGGTCTCAGCGGAGTTTCTGTCCCTTACAACCCAGGGCACAAATTCTCTCATATCTACCTGTTTTTTCTCCAATTATTTGGATGTTAAATCCAAATTAATATAAAAGAAATATTAGAACGATAATAACTAGAACTTACATAATGCTATGCTATGTCAGGCACTATTCTTTGCACCTTACTTATATTAACTTATTTAATCCTCAAAATGATCTTGTGACGTAGGTGTTGATATGATCTGCATTTATAAATGAAACACAGTGAGATTAAGTATTTTTTCTATGTTTATCTGTAAATTTTGGGGCCAACATTCAAATCCAAACGGTCTGGCTCTGCCATGCCATCATGACTATACTCTCTGCCACTGATTGGTATACTTTCTTTCCTCCTATGTGTCCATCCCACTGTGACTGCCACATTGTCTCACAATTATTAAGTGAGCAAATGAAACAGAAATGCCTGTTTTGAAAGCAACAGCCCTGTTTCATAAGTTTATATTCTTGTGTTCAGGATTGGGCTTGTTCTCTGCATTACTAATTCTGCTACATCTCAACCAACAAAGGTTTGATAAAGGCTCTGTGCTGTGAGAGATCCAAACATAGATTAGGAACAAGAACTCACTCTGAAATGAGTGCCAAGGAGCTGTGTGAGTACCCTCAGAATTTTAAGGTAAGCCCATCAACTAGGAATTAAAGTTTAGTGGAAGAGCATGTTTTAAACAATTAGAAAATTTCTTAATCTGGAAAAGATCAGCATGGGACTGATCTTTTCCAGATTAAGAAATTTTCTAAATTGTTTAAAAATATTTTAGCTTCTCAAAAAAAAATTTCTTTTTCTTTTTTTCCTTGCTTTCTTCCTTCCTTACTTCTTTCTTTCCTTTCTCTCTTTCTCTCTTTGTCTCTCTCACACACACACACACACACACACACACACACATCCTCTTCATACCTAACAACTGGGAAGTGTCACAATGCATATATCACCAGAGACTTGCTATGATGACCCTGCCTGCCATCATCTGGTAAAATCTGCATAACTCCGGCTGCACCTTGTGGGCTGCCCTTTTGCGGCCTTGTGGATTACATCATCATTATGTGATGCTCCCTATGAAAACCATTCTACAATTTTTATAATGGCCATTGATTTAAAAACATATGATCATAAAAGATTTGTTTCACATGATTTTGTTCCTTGAATATTAAAGTTTTCAGACCCTAGGTAGATAGTTACCATAATACGATGGATGATGTAATGCTTGAGAAGTTTTCTTTGGCAGTGATCTTCGAGGTGGAGTTTATTTGTGACGGTGGTGGTAGAGATTAAGTACCTGTTGAGTGAATTATTTTATGAACTGTTAAGAGGTCTGGTTTTCCTAGGAATTCATTTCTTTAAAATTTGACAAATTATTCCTGCCGTCTTGTTCTAAAATATCACATTCATAATATAGTAAATTCTTATGTGTGGATAGTTTTATAGAGTTGGTTTTCATTATAAAGAGTGTCTATGTAAAACAAAATCTGAGGAGATCTTTATCTCATTTAAGCTATATTAAGAGTACATGTTTTTACCTGCGTTCTCTCTTTTTACGAGAGGCCTTACCACATCGCTTTTGTTTTATCTCTGGCTGAATCCACAGTCTCTGTTACCCACCTGGATCCTGTAATCATCTGTCTGTGATCCTCATCCACTTTAGCCCTGAGAAAATCAAATCCATCCTGTCTTTGTTTCAGATATTCTGAAGATGATCCTGTCATCTCGAAGTGCCTGGAATATTTAAGTTGTCATTTTGGTCTATCTGCGTGGACTGGTTGATGTTTTGAAGATTATTCTTCAAAGGGGCTCTAAGAACGTTTTTATTTTTTATTTTTATTCAGCAATTTCCTTCCCATTGCCCATAACTCTTGATTTACATTTAGTGCCAGAAAAATATTCTTTTTTTCTGAAGGATTAATATATTTCTTACTATGCAACAGTGGCATAAAGGCAGGTATAAGATTTACTATGTTCTATCTCTGTCTGTCTGTCTGTCTATCTATCTATCTATCTATCTATCTATCTATGTGTTTGGCCTTATTAAGAAAATATACAGAGCCAATTGAAATTTCAAGTGGCAGCAATGATGTCACTTGTAGTCAAAATATTTGCATCATCTTTTAATTTTTTGCCTGGACATTTTCTCTTTTTCTTTGCTATACCTTTTGTTGCAATCTATTTTAAGTTCTTTTAGAAGGAGGAGGGATATGTCATTTGACATGTAAAAGTAAGTTGCTAGAAAAATAAAAATTACACAATTAATATGAATTTGAGTTTTGCTTAATTAGCTTGCAGAACACCAACCATAATGCATATCTTTAAATGCTAATCAGATGAACATTTTCTTATGGCACATTTCATTATAATATTGAATTCTGCTCTATAAACACAATTTATAATTCCCAAGGTAAACTTTTATTTCTATAACAAAACAAATAGAATTTATCTATTCATAGATAAACACATGATAAACAAAACATTTATCATGTGTTTATCTACGAATGTATCATTTATTTCTCTTATTCTTTGAAATAATCTAGGGAAATAAAAAATACCCATGAGAAAACTAAATAGTGTATGTTGGGTTCAGGGCTCCACAGTTTGTTGCATTACACTTTAAATGGGGCCAAGATTATTTGCTATTTATACCTTTGTGGATGGACAGAAATTGCTTCCTATCATCATTTGTTCAGAAACAGAAGACATCTGGTAGTAGATTGTGTTGAAATCATTTGGCTGGAAAAAAGAAGAAAAGCATCCATTTAACAGCTTACCAGATGGTTGACAAAACGTGCCTTTACTGACTGTGAAACAATTTTTCTTAAATATTAAACTGTTCTGGAGAACATAATGCTTGATGAACAGAGAGCTTCAGACAAAAAAATATAGCCATCCTGCAATAACTCGGTAGGTGTTACCGAACTTTTTAGCCCCCAATGAATCCATTTCAGAGCACAGGTTTTCTGAGAGCAGGGAAAACAGAGTGCTGTTTATTTCAAATCGAAAATCTGTGAAATGTATTGTTATTCAATTTAAAGCATTGAAACATTCCCAGTTTTCACTTTTACCTGAAAGGGATTGTGATTTCAGATTAAATAACATGAGCACATGATTATCCTTGATCATACAAAGTCCCTTCCAGAACCCTTTGAGATTGGTCGCAATATCTAAGTTCAACTTCAGTGCTATCTTTTTATTCACATTGGATTAATTTAAAAGGGACAATCATTCCACAAATAAGAAGCTGCTACTTTCCTTTGTCTTGGCAGGAGCTAAAAATAAGTACCCTATTGTTGTTTTTGAAAGCCTTGAATCTAGGTCTTGTTTGCTGAGTTTCTACTGCTTTATTTCAGCAGTGCTGGAAGCTTTCCTATAAAAGTCCTGCCTTGCCACTCTCTGCATGATGCCAGAGCGGAGTCAGAGGATTTGGAGTCACAGCTGGGTTGACTCTGTCAGCCAGTTACTGCTGTGTGCTCTAGGGAAATTACCTAGTCTCTCTCGTTTTCAGCTTCTCATAGGATTGTTTTGAAGAATAAATGAGAAGATGTTGTGTTAAATATTCAGTAATTGGTAGCAGTAGTACTACGATAAGAATTATTATCTGTACCCTAAACCTTCTTTATTAAAGGGCATAACTATTTCTATATAGGACCTTTGTATACAACTTCGTCTTGTCCGAATCTCTTCCATGGACCTAGATATAAGTGTCTGTCCTGTCCTGTCTAAATCAGTGTCTATCTAAGTCAGCTCAGGCTACCATAAGAAACTACCATAGACTGGGTGGCTTAAACCACAGAAATTAGTTTTTTTCACAATTTAGAGACTGGAAGTCCAAGGCATGGACATGGTCAGTTTCTGGAGAGGCCTCTCCCTAGGTTGCTGACAGCTACCTTCTTGCTTCATCCTCATATGGCATAAGGAGAGACAGAATGAGGAAGCTTTCTGGTATCTTTTCTTATAAGGACACTAATCCCATCATGGGATTTCCATCCTTAGTACCCCCTAATTCCCAGTGTGATGAGAATTGGGGTGAAGCCTTACAAAGGCTTCAAAGGCTTACAAAGGCTTCACTCCAATTCTCATCACACTGAGAATTAGGGCTTCAACATATATATTTTGCGGGGATACAATTCCATTTATAGCAACGTCTGAGTACAAGGACCTTTCTCCCTTTACCTTTGTAAGTTCGTGGCGCTCAGTGCAGTGCTTCCCACAGAAAAGCTCATCAAAACTGTACTGATGCCTAAGTAGTGACCAGTTCAATCTTTGAACTGCTTGGAGTGACAAAAGAGATCTGCCAGTGTGAGCTGCAGGCCCTGTAAATCTGAAAAATCCTTAGGCCCCAGGATCACCTGAAGGAAGAGGAGATAGCAGCACCACCATTGTCCTCAGAAATGGTAAAACTTTCTCTGGTGACACTTCAGGGAAAATGATTTGAGGAGGGCCTTCCAATTGATATCATTCTTGGGTAAATGTCCACTCTAGGTGGTAGAGTTTAGTGGTTAAAAGCAAAGACTCCAAAGTTCAGATGGCCCAGGTTTAAATGTCAGCTATGCCATTTTTAAGCTGTGAGACCTTGGGGCTTTAATTTTCCAGTCTGTAAAGATGGAAAGCAATAACAGCTTTCTCATAGAGTTGTCAAGATTATATGTTACTCATTCACATACACACACACACACAGCTTCGAGCAATGCTTGGCATACAGTAAGTGTTAAGTAAGTGTGAGCCATTATTATTATATTTTATGCGTTTTGTGAAACAGAGCTGTGTGTATGTGTCCTTGTTATCCACCTTCTTCTACATCTCTGGAGTGGACCTGAGCCTGGAATGTCAGATTCCAATTGATTAAGCATATTTTATTATTAAGTACCTTCTATCTTCCACTCTATCTGGACAAATGAAAGGGAGTTAGGATTCAGCCTCTAGACTCTAGGATTAAAAGAAGTGTGTGGTTTTCTGTTTTGGTTGTAAGGGACTGAGGAGGGTATATACGCAGTTGAAGAATTTTTCCAGGGAACAAGCCTTTGATTTCAATTTATCCTATCTTTATGAGCTTTGCCTTTTTTTTTTCTTTTCCAAGAATCTTTAGAGACAGAACAGTTCTAGTTACTAACAAAAATACACACTGTTATCATTTTATGGTATTAGTCAGAATATTATGGTCATGTACTTGCAAATGGAAAATTTAGAGATGAGGGAAAATAGGAAGAATTTAACCTGGATTATTATAAAAGTCTGTCTTATACTGACCTCAGCTCTGACTTTACAATTAATATGTAGGTGGCTAAAGAAAGAGAACTAAATGCTGATTGACATTCTCCATGCTTATTCCTATGTCTAGTTAAGGAGCTGCCCAGCAGAAACTGCACACTGTATTATTATGTTTCTAATAACCATAACTACCTTTTGTTGAATACTTATTTATGATATGCAAAACATATTTTATATATTGTCTTTGAAAAAGACATTTTAGCTGTACCAGCATATCTGCTTAGAATGTAGGGAGTAGATATTACTCCACTTCTCTGGTATCTGTTGTACTATGAGTTTAGTTGCTTGCTGGGGGGCACTGGAAAAAACTCCATTCTAGAATTTGTCTGTATCCATAAATTTACACAGATGTAGAGGAGCTTTCTCCAAGGAAAGGGTCCCACACTGATGCATTCCTTTTGAAATTCAAAGTTATTTAACATTTTTATTGAACTCATGTAACCTTTTTTGCAGCTTGATTGTAAGAAAGAGCAGTGAGGAACCTGAGAGTGAATTTGTCCTTGGATTGGAGGTGGCCAACGGGCAAGGCTCTGCCTCACGAGCTTCAGGTAGAAAGGAAGCACTGGTTCTGAGGCGATGAATGTCTTTGATAGTGAGTCAAAGACCTTATCACGCTTTGCACTCATGCCAGTTTTGTCATGAAATGTCCCTGTCTGAGCCTGCCTTTTAGAGAAGGAGCATTTATCAAACCTTTAGGAATGACTGTATCTTGAGGAAATTGTTAGGGGCTGCCTCCCAACTGTTGGAGAGGCGACCAGGACCCCAGCTTCAGTGACCACAGGCAAAAGTGGCTATTGTTCTGATGAACCCACACCTCTAAGGCTTGCCCAGTGTTAACAATGCTGACACTCAGCTTCCACTTTAGGGAGAGTGAAGTGGGAGGCACCAAGAGATGTTCTTTCCCAAGCCTCATCTCCATGGCAGATGGTCACTGTCGCAAGAGCTATGTCATTACACAGCACCAAGGTCACTTTAGGCCACAAGTGACCTTGTTCCTAGATCGCCAATCTCTCCTCTTGTTACTCTTGGCCTTTAAAATTTTTTTTAACATATTATAACTCAGAGCTCTCCCCTTTCTCTGTGGGAGCAATTGCTGGATCTCACGATTGGACACCTCACAGCAAACTGGAGATGTGCTAATTCCTAGATGGCAGGAAAATACAGTAGTTCATGGGAAGCCTGCTTCTGGAATGGTCAGTATTTGAGCAAGAAGTTAAGCCCTCCTCCCAGACTCATACATCTCATTTTTTTTTTTTTTTTTGAGATGGAGTTTCACTCTTGTTGCCCAGGCTGGAGTACAAACTTGGCTCATTGTAACCTCTGCCTCCTGGGTTCAAGCAATTCTCCTGCCTCAGCCTCCAGAGTAGCTGGGATTATAGGCACCTGCCACTATGCCGGCTAATTTTTGTATTTTTAGTAGAGACATGTTGGCCAGGCTGGTCTCAAACTCTTGACCTCAAGGTGATCCGCCTTCCTCGGCCTCCCAAAGTGCTGGGATTATAGGCATGAGTCACCACACCCAGTGGTGCAGCTTCTCCTCTTTTTGCAGCTGTTAAGAATAACCAGCATCAAGCCTGGGATATGAACGAGTAACTCTGAAGATGCCGAAGCTTACAGGGCTGAGAGGGTAGCAGCTTGAAGAAAAGAAGCTTCCTTTTAATTGGAGCACACAAGTACTTAGTGTTTCATTTGGAATATCAGCATATGGAGGCGATATTGTTTCCCAAGATTACGAAAACTAGATGTTTTGGTTGTATTTCTAAATTTTATAACTCTTATATAAAATGTATGCCTATTTTACCTATAAGAAAACTTAGATTAAGCAAGGTAAAATGATTTACCCTTTGCTGATAAGTAGTAAAGCCAATCTTGAAATCAGCAGCTACAGACCCAGGCTTTTGCTACCATACTGTCTGTTGTTTACCTGTTTTTTTTTTCTCTTCATACATATGTTGGTGTGTTAGAATAGGACATTGAAAAACAAAAAAATAAAATGAAAATTTTCACACCTGCAAATTGAGGTGCAAATCCCTGGCCCAGAAAACATTTTCATATTAAGCTAATTCTGTATTATCTTATGTCATTTTCCTGTGAAATAGAACTGTAATCAGTAAAATTTATAAATTAAATATTCCCTCAAGGTAATGCTGGAAGATAATGTTTACAGAAAGCAGGAAACAATGAAATTATATCATATACATATGGATACACAGATAGCCAAAATGCCAAATTGTTACTTTAAAAATATCCTCAATTGGCAATTATTTACAATGCGGTATGACAACTCTGGGTCATTGGTAAGAATAAAGAACTCTTAGGAGAACGTCATGCAAAGTTATGGTTGGTAAGAGAGACATCTTATAGAGGGAATGAAATGTTCTAAGAAGATTGACAATAATATTTAAATTTGTACAACACATGTATATGTGATTTGAAAATAAATATGTGTGAAATATATATATGTTTGAAAATAAATATAATTTATTATATTTAATTTGATCAACAACCAGGTGCAGTAGTAGGACAAGTACTATAACCTTCACCTTTTAAGATAGGGAAGTTGAGGTACAACAAGCTCAGGTGCTTTTACTCAATGTCACTCATAAAGTTAATGATAAACTGGGATTAGAATTTGAAGTTTTGGTCTTTTGGTCTCATGCTTTTTTTATAATATGGAATTTGTTACATTACTTTTTCTCATGAAAAATATGAATGAGCCTCTATAAGTTTCATTTTATTAGAATTTCGCAAAAACATTTTGAGCGTGCTGTTAATTTGGAAAGGGTTATGGTAATCTTTAAGTGTGGGAATGCCATCATTCTTGAGTTCATCATTTGTATATGTCGAAATTTGGGGAGAGGAGGAATTTGGCTTGGCCATAATTCTCAATCATAAAGCTACAGTGACTCAGGGATCTGCTGGAAAAATGACATGGCATTTACTGATCAATGGGCCATTAATAATTAGACACACGTAGCTGGGTACAGTGGCATACCTGTAGTTCCAGCTAGTTGGGAAGCTGAGGCGGGAGGTTTACTCGATCCCAGGAGTTCAAGGCTGTAGTGGGCTGTGATCACATCTGTGAATATCCGTAGCACTTCAGCCTGGGCAGCAAAGTGAGACCCCCACCTCTAATTAAAAAAATGGACTGATATTTTAGTGTATTTATTGTAGGTTGACAGCATACAATATTTTTCCTTATATTAATTATTGTTACAATTTAGTAAGATTTAAGTATCATGTGTCATGTAAAGGAGAAGAGCTTCTATTGAATGAATACCAGAATAATTATGATGTTGAAATTAAACTGGTACATAAGTGAATGATTGTCTTGGTAACTACACAGCTCATATTGTCTATTATTTAAGCAATAGAGAACTTTTCAAAGCTGATTTATTAAAAATGTACTGCAAAAATTGATTCAGGATACCATTTAAAGTACAAATGTTTTCTCTGATTTTTGAGAAAAGCTTTATTGAATGCCTCTTTTCTCCCAGTATGACTGAGCATCCTGAAGCATTCTGTCAGCTCTAGTACACACAGAAAGAAGCAGTTGCTTTTGCCCCTTATGGGTTCTCCATAGACAGTACACTTCGGTGTTTGTTTAAGAGACCAATTTAATCAGTTAAGAACCATGCAGATTTTGCCTCCTCTAGTTGACTAATTTAACCACATACAACATAACTTGAGCTGTACATCTTGTATTCCCTGGATTTTATGGCAAGCCTTGTAGAATGAAAATGAAACACAGGCCTGGGCTTGGTGGCTCATTCCTGTAATACTAGCACTTTGGGAGGCCGAGGCAGGTGGACCACAAGGTCAGAAGTTTGAGACCAGCCTGGCCAACATGGTGAAATCTTGTCTCTACTAAAAATACAAAAATTAGCTGGGCACGGTGGTGGGCACCTATAATCCCAGCTACTCTGGAGGATGTGGCAGGAGAATTGCTTGAAAGCATATGGCGGAGGTTGCAATGAGCTGAAATTGCGCCACTGCATTCCAGCCTGGGCGAAAGAGCGAAACTCTATCTCAAAAAAAAAAAAAAAAGATACATGAAAGAGAAACAAACATTGAAATATTGCACTGTTTCAGTCACCCTACTAATGATTTTATGTGGGCGATTTCATTTAATCTTCAGAACATTCCATTATGGTCCTCATTTTCCCATACATTTGGAAGAACCAAGGTATGGAGACTAAAGAGCCTCCTCATGGTCACAGAGCTGGTCATTTTCTGAGCCAGGATTTGAACTAGGTAGCCTGACTCCAGAGGATCGCTTTATACCCAGGCCTGTGCAGGTCTAAGCACTTCAACTGTACACAATCTGGATACTTTCTTGGAGTATGGAAAGATGGGGTACAGTGGATTACAGCCTGAATATGAATTCTGGAGAAAGTTGTTTTAAAAATTAGTGAAATTATGAAGCTGAGAATTACTTTTTTTCTTGTGGGGAATTAATCAACAATAGAAACAACAACTTTATGAAGTTTTTCAACAGGAACTCTGACCATAAGTCTATAATAAATTTGTGAGAAAGTGTCATGGTGTAAGTTGACACTAGCTTGAATACATTTTGGATGGTTGTCTGTTTCTTAGGAATAAGCCCCATTTGTCAGTGTGTGCCTCAAGAGGTGCACATAGCAGCTTGGTGTCCATGAGGCATCCATTCACAGGGAAGATGAAAAAACATTACTGGAACAATATCAGGTGTTGTCATGAATAGATTCTTCAGTCCTTCAGAGCAGAAGTGAAGCTCAAAGAATATGTAGCTCCCCTAACATTATGTAAAGACTGGTTCAGAAAAGTTGGCTTGTAGGAATTAAGACCATGCAGTGTTTATGATAAAATACGTATTATTGAGAGCTGACCCTTTTAGCACCTATTTGTGAGATCTAAATTTCTTGTGTGTGTTATTTATGTGGAGAGAATAAAAGGAGCAGAATAGGAGATGTAGATACTCTATTCTGACAAGTTCACTCTGTTCTGGCTCCTTGCAATACCAGAAGCAGAGATTCCAACTGTGGTTGTTTATAATGCAGCCTGACTGGGTACCAGGAAGCATTTTCAAATAGTAGTCTATTATTTCTTATTTCCTGAAGACAGATGCCTTATTTGAGACATCTCTTTAGATGTCATTGTTATTTTCCTTCAAAGGAAATAATTAAAATTCAGTCTATTTTTGGACCTGGAGTGTCATTGTAATTCACATTCGCTAATTTTGGCAGGCAGTCTCCTACTGTTACGATTTTCCATTTCCTTACTTGGTACTTTCTGACATGAGAAACATAGGGAAAGATTTAATATTAAATATGTTCTTGAGTCACATGTGCAGCAGCAAATAATCAGTGCAATTTTTAGATAAATGAAGGCTTCATAATTGGACTTGACTTGATCTACTGTAACAGATGAATAATGAAGCAATTTAAGGGCAAATACCAAAGGTGGGGCAACTTTCAGTTCATAACGAATAACTACTTCACATGTTTTGGGGAACATGTGATGTTTGGGGGAAGGCTGTCTCTGGCTTCTTGCTTACTACCTTACGGGCATAATAAAAAGAAAAGTCAGGGGATAAACCACATATTAATCACAAGTGACACTATTCATAGGTCATTTGGAATTATTTTCCATTATTGATTTGGAATTAGTGATGATATTTAGTTCAGCATTTTTATTACGTTACTTTCTCTATCAAACAATTCTAACATTTGGCACAATGTGTTTAAAGATTAATTATAATAAACTCCAGGAAGCTGACATGATGATTAGTTTCAAGCTTGATTATATAATCTAGTGAATAACAGAAACTGGGGAAGTTAGTTTATAAAAAGAGAATAAATAAAAATATTGAGCATTTAAAAATATTTTAGTTGGAAACCATAACAAATATTAATATTGAAAGCCTTCCACAAATTAATTAAAACTGTCATTAGTTTAGAAATGTCCCATTTTACAGAAGATTAATAAAAAGTATTTAAAAATAGAGTTGTGATGTAGTTTTATATTATGTACTCTAGGTCAAAATAGTCTTTAAATTCTCAAGACAACATAAATCTGACCCACAGAAATATTGTGTGCAATTTTGTGAAAAGGGTACTATTGTTAAAAAATACTAAATTTCTCTCTTATGGCTGTTGTAACGTGTAAAATATGATTGAATTTTCTGGATACTTAATTTTCTTTATCTCAGACCACTCAATTATTACTTATTTTTTATATTTTTGTGTATTTACTTTAGGGTTTTTGCTTTGTGGTTAATATGAACCTTAAAAATCATCTTGTTATAGTAGGCTATTTTAAGCTGATAACACTTAACTGATAATGTTAAAAAAAATTCTATACTTTTACTCTACTCCCACATTTAAAATTTTCAATGTTTACAATTTACATGGTTTTATACTGTGTTACCCTTACCAAATTATTGCAGCTATTATTATTTTTAGCAGTTTTGTCTTTTATACTTTATTCTAAAGATACAAGTGACTTATACGCTTTATTATAGTATTAAAATATTATGAATTTTATTGTGAACTTACTTTCACCAGTGAGTTCTATACTTTCATATGTTTTTTTTGTTACTTATTAGCATTTTTTTCTTTTCCATAGGCAGAGGAGCCTCTTGGTGTGGTCACCACTACCACAGACTCATGGTAGGTATTGCTAGACTGTCGCTGATGTGCATTTAAGGTCCAGGTGGTCTTCAGTCAGCTTGTTATGAATGCTGCCAGGCCTGGAGCTTACCATTCAGGGCAATGGGCTCCCTTCTGGCAGAGGACAAATGAGAAATGCCAACCAAGAGCCAAGCCTGGAACTGGGAACCCTAGGAGCCTGCATGGTGCTCTGCCTCACTGTGGCTGAGAGGGTACTTAAGGTGAAAGACCATGTCCCTTTAAATTTTCCCTCTGCTTTTCTCAAGTGGAAGGAATCTCTCACAGTAGCCGCCACTGTACCTGGGAGTGTGCTGGGTCTCACCTGAAGTCAGCAAATCCCAGAGGCTCTTCCCAGGCCCACGTTGCTGCTGGTTCTTCAGGGCTCAGATGCTGTATAGTCAGCAGGTAATGAATCCTGCCAGGAATAGGTCCTTCCTTTCATGACAGTGGGTTCCTTCCTGGCCCAGCGTGTGTCTAGATATGTTATCCAAGAGCTAGGCTGCTCAACCTTGACTATTGCCATATTCTTCTGTGGTGAAGCTGGCCTCCGAGATGCAAGACAAAGTCCTCTTTACTCTTCCCTCCCCTCTCTTCAAGCAGAAGGAAAGAGCCACTTTTGTTGCTACAAGTTGTGCTGCCTAGGATTGGGGGGGAGGGGCACAGCACTCCTTTAGCCTTCTTGGCTGCCTAAAACAAATGTCTCACTGGGTTCCATACGCCTGACATCCACTGGCTCTGAGCCCAGCATAGCACTAGAACTTGCCTCATAATTGCAGTCTTTGTGGCCTAGACTGCCTTTTAAATTTATTTAGAACCCCGGAACACTTTAGCCCGTAGTGGTGAGGCAGCTCAAGTTCCAGCCACCAGGATGAGCAGCAATTCCCCTCTGGCTAGGGCTGGGCTCCTTCCATGGGTGAGTGTTGGCTGAGTTTAGCCTCGTGTTGCTTTGTGTTGTCACCAGGCAGCACCTAGTTCGATGCAGGGTCCCACACGCAATGCGCTTTTCCTCTCCCAAATGTGCAAATTCTTCATGCTACATGGCCGCTGCTGGGGGATAGGGGAAGGATGGTGTCAGTCATTCAAGGCTGTCTTTCTTACCTTCTTCAGTGCTTCTTTCAGTGATACGAAGTTATCACAGCACGAGTGGTTCCAGGTGCTGTGATTGCTCACCTGACTTTTGGTTCTTAGGAAGGTGCTTTTGCATGTGTGTAGATACTTGTTAAATTTAGTGTTCCTGTGTATGTATTGGGTGTGGGGGGGCAATTGGTGAAGGCTTCTATTTGCCCATCTTGCTTCACCTTCATTTTTTTTTTAATTTTAAGAATAGAATTTGATTTATTGATAATGGAATCAAGGAATTTTTAACTTTATTTCTTTCCTACAAAATCAGCAAAGTCAATAAAAGGAATTATAATTAGAGAAAAAATAATGACCTAAAAATAGCCACAATTCCAAATTAAGAACTGTGAACTCTGTTTGTTGGTCATATATTGTGATGATTATGTTGTGAGCCATCATATACTTGCTTGGATCTTGAGGAAGTTCCATATTATTCTTAAAACAATAGTTACAATACTGAAAAAAGCATTAAGTAATTTTTATGTAAGGAAAACTAGAATAGTTCTTAGAGTGACCCAGTTTGACACCATGTAGCAGGTGGGGCAGATCCTAGTCCAAATGACACTTTTTATTACCTGGGAACTAGGCTTCTTGTTGGAAGTGGAATGGATGAAGGGGGTGCTAATGGGTGACTTCATTACTTCATTACACTAAGCCACACTATTTACTCGAGTGCTAACAATTGAGGAAGATGTGTCCCCAATGCAGAGAAAATAGCCGTTTTAGTGAGACGGTAAATGTTGTTGGGGACAATAAATAATAATGGAGGCTGTATCTTCTGAAACACTTGGGCTGTTATAACAGAATGCCATAGACTGGCTGCTTTCTAAACAACAGAAATGTATTAATCATCGTTCTAGAGGATGGAGAGTCCTATATCAAGGTGCCGACAAATTCCATGTGTGATGAGGGTTCACTTCTTCGTTCATAAATGTTAGTCTTCTGTCTGTGAATGGAAACATGGTGGATGGAAAGGAGAACTCTTCGTAGTGGTTTGTATAAGAGCTCTCATTCCATTCACGAAGGCTCCATCCTCATGACCTAATCACCTCCCAAAGACCTCACCTGCTAATATTATCACTAGTGGTTAGGATTTCAGTGTATGTATTTTGGGAGCACACAAAGATTCAGTCTTAAGCAGAGGCTATATGATGTCCCAGAACACTGATCACCTGTACCTGTTTAAACCACTCCTTCGTATAGTTTTAGAACAAATAGATCCATTTTTTAAAAAAGTAATAATTAGAAATGACTAGCACAGTATCTATGCATACAAATGCAAAAGTTGGAAGTGAATAGAATTAAAACTAGATGAAAACATATGTTACGAGGGGAATTACCCAAACAGAAAAAATAATTTTTGAATGATGTTAAGATAAACAATGTTGCTGTATTTAAAAAAAAAAAGAACAGAATATCTGCAAAACAATAGCATAAAGAAGACAGATTGAAGTGGAAGTATGCTGGAAGAGCTTATAAACAAAATGGAATAAAAAACATTACAGGGATGAAAAACCTATTGGAAGCAATGAAAAGAACATGTATACACAGCTGAAAACAGAATCAGAAAAATGGTGAATAGGTTTAATGAAATGATCTAAAATGAAATGGAAAGAATAAGGATATAAACATGATTCTAGGGAATCCAATCCATGCATAAAATTCCACAAGAGACAAAACTTTAATTCAATATTAATTATTCTAGTTTCTCATTTTAGGTTTTGATGTACTGGATAATAGATGAGTTATTTGCTGCTATTTGCCAAATTACTCCAAATCGCTTCAACAAAATTTTACTGTCTAGTAGCATCTGTGGATTAGAAATTCAGCTGTAGTTTTGTTAAGTCCTTTGGCTCAGGGTCTGTCTTCTAGAAAGGCACCATCAAGGTGTTAGTTGAGGGCTGCAGTCATCTCAAGGCTCCAGTGGGGAAGGATCTTCCAAGCTCAGTCGCATGATGCTTGGCAAGATTCAGTTTCTCAAAAGTGGACCGGACTTCCTGTTTATGGTGAAAACTTTATGCCTTGCTTCTTCACGGCTTTGCTTCTGGAATCTCGAAGTCCAGATCGTTGGAAAAGGAAAAAACTCTTGTGTCTGTTAAGTGCCTTGCTTTTGAAACTAAAATATTTGTCTTTCAAGACAATTTTCCAGGCTGTAAGTTTAATATAAATTTACTTAGCAACTTGACTGACTTCTCTTTTTAGAAGTGGAACAATCAATTATCTCTACATATTTCTACCTTTTCTCCTGTGTCTGTACATGGGAAAAATGTCTACAGTGTTAATAAACTTTTGGAAAATAATTTCTAAATGTAGGATTTTAAGGTATTTAAAAATATTTTCCTTTGTACTACATTGTTTTATTTTTGATTACTTACAATGAGTATATACAATTTTTCTTTCTTTTATACACATGCTTTTTATTTTATTAGTATAGAGACCTTCACAGACAATACTGTAATTTTTAGAGGAGTTCCACATTATTATATCAACCGTGTGAATTTCTAACAGAGGCAAAACTGAGCACCATAGTTTTCAAGTAGAAAGACCATGCTTAAGGACAACAGATGTTCACTAGGGATGCACGATGGATTTGAGAAGTTCTTAAACCTCGTCCTCGCCCTTCTCCTCCTCCTGGAACTCCCCTCGTTCTTCGGTCGTGGCATCCTGCTGATACTCAGACACCAGGTCCTTCATGTTGCCCTAGGCCTCGGTGAACTCCATCTCGTCCATGCCCTCGCCGGTGTAGCAGCACAGGAAGGCCTTGCGCCGGAACATGGCGTGAACTGCTCCGAGGTGCCCTTGAACAGCTCCTGGATGGCCGTGCTGTTGCCGATGAAGGTGGCTGACGTCTTCAGGCCGCGGGGCGGGATGTCGCACACGGCCGTCTTCACGTTGTTGGGGATCCACTCCACGAAGTAGCTGCTGTTCTTGTGCTGCACGTTGAGCATCTGCTTGTCCACCTCTTCCATGGACATGCGGCCCCAGAAGATGGCAGCCACCGTCAGGTAGCGGCCATGGCGCGGGTCGCAGGCAGCCGTCATGTTCTTGGAGTCGAACACCTGCTGGGTGAGCTCGGGCACTGTGAGCGCGCGGTACTGCTGGCTGCCCCGGCTGGGCAGGGGCGCTAAGCCGGCATGAAGAAGTGCTGGCGCGGGAAGGGCTCCATGTTCACCGCCGGCTTGCGCAGGTCTGTGTTCAGCTGGCCCGGCAAGCGCAGGCAGGTGGTGACCCCGCTCACAGTGGCCAACACCAGGTGGTTGAGGTCCCCGTAGGTGGGGGTGGTCAGCTTCAGGGTGCGGAAGCAGATGTCCTACAGGGCCTCATCAATGGAGTAGGGTTCATCTGTGTTTTCCACCAGCTGGTGGACGGCGAGGGTGGCGTTGTAGGGCTCCACCACCGTGTCTGACACCTTGGGTGAGGGCATGACGCTGGAGGTGTCCATGATGCGGTCTGGGTACTCCTCCCGGATCTTGCTGATTGATGAGCAGGGTGCCCATCCCAGACCCTGTGCTGCCCCCCAGAGAGTGGGTCAGCTGGAAGCCCTGGAGACAATCACAGCTCTCTAACTCTGTCCTCACTACGTCCAGGACCGAGTCGACCAGCTCGGCTCCCTCTGTGTAGTGGCCCTTGGCCCAGTTATTCCCGGCTCCGCTCTGGCCGACGACGAAGTTGTCTGGCCTGAAGATCTGGCCGAAGGGTCCGGACCTGATGGAGTCCATGGTGCCAGGCTCCAGATCCACCAGGATGGCCCGAGGTACATGTTTGTTACCGGCAGACTCATTGTAGTGCACGTTGATTCTCTCCAGCTGCAAGTCACTGTCTCCATGGTAACTGCCTGTGGGGTCGATCTCATGCTCATCGCTGATGACCTTCCAAAACTTGGCACCGATCTGGTTGCCGCACTGGCCGCCTGGATGTGCACGATCTCTCACATGGTGCAGGCTGCGAGCCGGTGGCGCTGGCCCTCGGAGCGGTGTGCTGCCTGGACTGGTGGGCTTGGCTGTGCAGACACCTCCATATACAATTTTTCTAGAGGTAATATTATTTATCCTTAGCTAAGAGAATCAAAATAAAACCAAAGGGACATGTATACCAGAATATATTTATAGTATTCTTGATAGATGATAAAAGCTCACACAAATAATAGCTGCATCATTACTATTTTAAAAATAGCATCATATAAATATACTCTTGAATTCATTGGAACTTTTGCTTTAATTGAGCAAGAATTTTATTTTTTTGGCTAAAAACACATGAACACATATTTTTATCACAGATCATTTATTTCACTCAATCCATATAATGTGATTGAGTTGTAATTGAACCTTTAAGATATGGTGCACACTCTGTAGTTTGCTGTTGGTTCTGTTTGATGAAGCCTTAAAAACTAACGCTTATACAGGTGCCCACAATGACCACTTTCCCTTTGCTTAAGAATACAGAACCATTTAAAGTTGTTTGATCTGTTAATGATGAAGAGAATGGTAGTACAATGAATGTTTTGTGATTAGGAAGCCCAAGAGAGCGTTGAAGAATAAAAGGATAATAAGAAATGCACTTCCATCCTAAAAAGTGCTCTCTGAGCCAAAATAACTCAGAATTCCAACTTGTCGGCAAAATTCAGTGGGGCTGAGGAGTAAAAGAAACAGAATGTTGTTCTGTTGCTCTTATAACAATTCTGATATATTACAAGAATTCGAGTTTCCCAGGGAATCAAAAATACTTCTAAAGCGCTCGGTTGAAAGTAGTCAGTCTTTTTCTTTACTTGTCCCGAGGTTATAGCAAATGCTAAACTGATACATATGCTTTGGATAAATGTAGAATGATGATTCAGACAACCACTTTTTTTCTCCTTACAAAAAAATATTACTGTCCAAGAAAGGGTTGGAAACTTTTTTTTTTATTTTAAAGATTATTAACCTGATTAATAGTTTTAAAAAAGAATTTTGAAATAAGGTATGACTGAAAAGAAGTATCTCTATTTGCCCATGGCATATGTTTACCTATATAACAAAGCTGCACATCCTGTACATGTACCCCTGAACTTAAAAGTTGAAGAAAAAGGAAATATTGGTATTTGCTTTCTTAATGAAGTATCATTTTAAAACCATCTTAATATTTAATTGACACATAGTTTATTCCCGTGATTCTGAATTTTTCGCATGGTTAAGCTCTCATCATAAAGGGCATAGAGAGAAGAAAAGTAGCATTCATAATCTGTTACTGTATTGCTTTACTTGTTTCAAATGTTGAGAAACTTTGTTGCAAAATGTTAGAAAATTCAGGGCAGAGATTACTTCTTGATCTTTAATTTTGAGCAATCTTGAGATGATTAGCTTGTCATTGAGATAATATATTTTTAGTCCACAGTTGCTTTTCTGTTCTACTTATTTGTGGAATTAAAGTTTGGCAGTTTAAGGTTTGGAAAATATTTTGAATGTAAAATTTATCTTTTTCAAAAGTTACTCAATTTTTAAAATTAGTTACAATTATTAATGTTTACATCATGTTCAAAAGAATCCTATGGTTAAATTATTCATGAGTCACTTTCTATTTAGATATCTGTTGGACTGGATTCTAAGAATAGGTGGAATTTGTCGCATCATTCAATGGAAGAAAATAGTGGCAGCCTCAGGGCTGAGAGGGCACAAGGGCTCCTTTGTGTGTTTGCAAAGGCACCTCCTCTGGGCTCCCAGAGACCAGTAGACGCATGGCTGAGGGAGTAGGCTTAGGCTGGCTTTCAGCCCCCACTCACCAGCTTGGCTTTGTACCTATGTGCAGAGAAAAACCCATAGAGCCCTTTGGAATGGTCCTGACCAGCTTCATTTAGAAATGGAGAAATGTGGATCCCAGGAATGTTCTTGCTATTAGTTGACAGCTTAATTGGAAGGATCATCATCATTTGAACAAACTGCTTTAATTAACACGGTTTTATTTATACTGCTTTAATGGCTGAGATAAATTAATGATGTGGCAATTAAATCTGTTGCTTTACGCACAAATATTGTAAATAAGAAAGGGAATCAACAGTCAATTCAGTTGTGCTAGGTTTGTTTGTTTCGCGTTTTCTTAAATACTTTATCATATCAGCTAATAAATTTTGCAAAGTCAATTGAGAATTTTGACAATGGTATTTGCTGCTCATAAACATCTGTCCTGTGTAGCCAGAACATGGTGCTAATGAAGTTCTGGCATCTGATTTGAACCTCATATGAATGAATATACCTCATTATTTTCAGTGATCATAGTAAGTATCTAAGTCTAGTAGTCGTCAAACAAATTCTACATGGTAATTTAATATCATTCATTTGATAACTTATATTTAGCTTTATTTACAACTAATTTGTTATACTTTATATTTTGTTCACTGTAGATAAAGTTGTTCAACATTCTGTGGCATAGACTATAACATAGGTTGTGCAATGCAGTAGTAGGTTTGTATTTACTTATTTAATTTAAACAAGAAACCTGAAAGTTATGCATATATATCTTAAAACATCATAGCAGGCTGGGTGTGGTGGCTCACACCTGTAATCCCAGTACTTTGGGAGGCTGAGGTGGGCAGATCACTTGAGGTCAGGAGTTTGAGACCAGCGTGGTCAACATGGTGAAACCTCATCTCTACTAATCTACAAAGATTAGCTGGCTGTGGAGGTGCACGCCTGTAATCGTAGCTATTTGGGAGGCTGAGGCATGAGAATCACTCACACCTGGGAGGCAGAGGTTGCAGTGAGCTGAGATTGTGCTGTTGCACTCCAGCCTGGGCAATAGAGCAAGGCCTGTCTAAGAAAGAAAAGGTCATAGCAATAAAATCTAATAATCGTCATTGTATCATCAATTTAGGAAGATGTCTTGGGAATGTACTCTCAAAGAAAGTTCAAATTCAGATCTACGTAAAGTATAAATTTTAGTGATCTAATGAGATCACACTGGACACAAAGCAAAAAACTATTAATAACCGAAGAAAGTTACAAAAGGGTATGTTTTCTAGCTACTTTCTAGTGTTTAAAAATGCCTAGTAGAATGATGCACTGATCTTCATTATGATGGCACAGATTAAATGAAATTCAGGTTAATCTCACCTTGATGGAACGTACACTTAAGTATACACATGCACATATCCACAAACACATTTTCTACAGTACATGGGAAAATGATATTGATTTTGTTTGTCAGATTAAGCAAACAAACAAACAAACACAATTAACAGCTTAAATACTTGGAGCCCAGTGTAGGGGATAAATAATAAGGGAGCACATTGTGCAAAATGATAGGGCTTTCCTGATGGAGCCCTTGTTTCAGCATACACAATGTTGTAACTCTCCTTTGCAGCTATGTAAACCCCACCCAGTCAAAGGGTTCTATTTGCTTTTACAATGTATAGGCTATGTAAATTAAGTAGCCTATTTTTAAATTAGGCTGCCTATTTTCTAGGTAGTCATCTCTGTGTTAGTTTCACAATCGAAATTTATTTGCTTGCAGTTCTTGAGCCCAGAAGTCCAAGATCAAGCTGTTGGCAGGTTTGGTCCTCTTGAGTCCTCTCTCCTTGATTTGAAGATAGCTGCCTTCTTGCTGAGTCCTCATGTGGTCTTCCTCTGTGTGCCACATCCTTGGTGTCTGTGTGTTTGTCCAAATTTCCACTTCTTATAAAGTCACCAGTGAAATCAGATTAGGGCCCCACCTAATTTAACTTAATCACCTCTTTAATGACTGTCAGGTTAAGCAGGCAGAGAGCGAGAGTGAGAGAGAGCGAGCGCGAGAGAGCGAGCGAGAGAGAGAGAGAGAGAGAGAGAGAGAATTTAACCTTCCTCTGCCTTTTTGTTCTATTTGGGCTCTGGATTGGTTGGATGATGCCCACCCACATTGAAGAGGGCCATATGCTTTACTCAGTCTACCAATTCAAATGTGAAATAAAAAAAAAATCTTCAAATATAGTTATACTCTGAGGTACTAGGGATTGGGTGATTTTTTATTTTTAGAATTTCAGCATATGAAATTTGAAGGAATATATTTCAGCCTATAACATGAAGTAAATCTATTTTGATTGACTTACTGAGTTAAAGAATTAACATCAAAAAATATTTACTGTGTGATACACACAATGGTTGTAGGGTGTGTGTGTGTGTGTCAGAGAGAGAGAAAGAGAGAGAGAGAGAGAGAAATGATTTTTGATCTTTTGTGGGAAAGACAGACATAATAAAGATTTACTTCATTTAAGCCTTTACAGAACCTTGTTTTTGTCTTTTTTATGGTACAAAATCTGCCTGCCATAGTTCAGTGTTTAGTCTGTAAATTTTTGAGGCGAGACACAGTCTGACTCATTTTTTTCCTCCTAATACTGGCCTGGTAAAGAAGAGGCCCTCAGTGAATATTTATGAATGGAACTGGACCTCATAGCATTTAAAGTGATATATAAATAGGTACCATGGCAAAGATGTAAATGAAGAGTAATGAAGAAAAGAGGAAAAGGACAATCATTCTTACAAGTTTCTTAGATGACATTCCAGTTAGCCAGGATTTCAAAATGTGAGGACAAGAGAAAACAAATATCTATATAAACTTATATACACACACACAATCTCTTTATGTGTTCTTCTTAACCCCAGATCTATGTTGTCTAGTTTTCAGCTGGACTATATAACATGAATATTCCCAGAAGCAGATCAAACGTCTCATATCCAGAATCAGTCTTCCTCATCTCCCTACATCCACTCTTCCTCCTGTGTTCCACATTTCATTTCATGGCATTATCATAGTCTCAATTGCACATGTCTGAAATCTCAGAATTTCAAATTATCTGCCCTCCCTTCTTTCACCCTCCTCATCTAATCAATTTCCAGTCTCATTCTACTTCCGCAGTGTTGCTTGCCTTCATTTTCTCACGATTTCTACTGTCACCTCCCTAATTCAGCCCTCACCACTTCCCGCCTCACTTCACCAAGTTTCCAACTTGAGCATAGGCCTTTTCTCCATCCCCTACCCATTTTTTAAGATGGAGTCTCTCTCTGTCACCCAAGCTGGAATGCAGTGGCACAATCTTGGCTCACTGCAACCTCTGCCTCCTGGGCTCAAGTGATTCTCCTGCCTCAGCCTCCTGAGTAGCTGGGACTATAGGCGCATGCCACCACTCCCAACTAATTTCTTGTGTTTTTAGTAGAGAGACAGGGTTTCGCCGTGTTAGCCAGGACGGTCTGGATCTCCTGACCTTGTGATCTGCCCGCCTTGGCCTCCCAAAGTGCTGGGATTACAGGCATGAGCCACCACACCTGACCTCCCCCTTCCCTTTATCCTTCATGATGTCATAGTTACATTCCAAAAATTACAATTTGGCTATTTCGCTCTTCCCAAAACTTGTAATGGTCCCAACATTCAAAGAGTAAGATACAAATACCTTGTTTTAGTATTCAGTTAGCTAGTTTTGGTATTCAAGAGCTTTCCCTATAGACTCAAAACAACTTCTTAGCTTTCTCTAACAGTCTCCTGATTTTCCCTTGGTCTCTACTGTGAACTAATCATTATTCTTATTACACATGTTTTACCATCTGTCTCAGATTCCTTCCTTCATTTTGCAAGGCACTACATTAATCCCTATATTCATTCACCTACTATCTATCTATCAATCATCAATCATATTTCTATTTATATATATATGTGTATATATATACACACACACACACACACACGCATGTGTGTGTGTGTAGAATGACATTTATTATAAAGAATTAGCTCATGTGATTGTGCAGTCTGAGAAGTGTCATGATCTGCCATCCACAAACTGGAGACTCAGGAAAGCCAATAATGTAAATTCCAGTCTGAGTCTAAAGGCCTGAGAACCAGGACCACTGATGGTATAAGTCCTAGTGCAAGGGCAGGCAAAGGCAAATGTCTCAGCTCAAGCAGTCAGGGAGAGAGAGAGAGAGAGAGAGAGAGAGAGAGAGAGAGAGAAAATTTTGGGCTCTGGATGGGTTGGATGATGGCCACCTACATTGAAGAGGGCCATCTGCTTTACTCAGACTACCAATTCAAATGTAAATCTCTTATGGAAAACATTCTCACAGACTCACCTAGAAATAATATTTAACTAGATACCTGGGCATCACGTGGCTCGGTCAAGTTGACACAGAAAGTGAATCATCACACAAGGCAAGAGATGTAGATTTAAAAGTAGACCGTAAAGATGTAACAATTGGAGATAAAATTGCTCAAGAAGAACAGTACTGGGCTTTAGATAAAAATTGTTAGGCAATTAATCAAACTCTGTGTGTGTGCACATACACATGAGTTTGTAGGAATATACATGAGGTAGTTAATACAAAAGAGGTTAAAAAGCAAACTGCACAATTTCAAAGTACTAATTTGTGGCTTACTTAAACTGGTTAAGGTGCGAAAGAGAATAGATCCATCTGATCTATTTTCAAAAATAAGTATATGTTTATGACAGCAATATTCACATGAGCCAAGATATAAAATCTACCCAACTATTCATCACCAGATGAATGGATACAGAAACATGGTATGCATACAAATGGAATATTATTCATCTATAAAAAAGAGTGAAATCTTGCCGTATGTAGCAACGTGGATGTAACAAGAGGTCATTATGTTAAGTGAAATAAGCTGGCACAAAAAGACAGATGTTACAGGTTTTCACTTATATGTGGGAGTTTAAAAAGTGGATCTCATAAAGTTAAGAAGTAGATTAGTGGTACCAGAGGCTAGAAATGATAGGGGTAGGAGGATGAAGGAAAGTTGGTTAATGGGTACAAAAATATCATTTTTATGAGTTATATAGAAAGAATAAGTTCTAGCATTTGATAGTATAGTAGGGAGATTATAGTTAACAATAGTTTGCTCTATGTTTCAAAATAACTAGAAGAGAAAAATCAGAATGTTCTCAACACAAAGAAAACATAAATATTTGAGGCAATGGATATCTCAATTACTCTGATTTGATCATTATTCATTGTGCACATGTATAAAAATGTCACATATACTCCCAAAATATGTACTATGATATTTTTGCAAAGAATCTTCAGATCTTGTTTTTCTACTTCTTCCGTGGTCAGTGACTACAGTAGTACTTTCTCACCTCTGGCTTTGCTTTCCATGGCTTCACTCACCTGTGGTCAACTGTGGTCCGAAAACATTAAATGGAAAGTCTCCAGAAATCAACAACTCACACGTTTCAAATCGTATGCCCTTAAGTGGCATTTTGAAGTTTTGCCATTCTGCTCTGTCCTGCCTGGGATGTAAATCATCCCTTTGTCCAGTGTATCTATGCCATATATGCTACCCACCAGATAGTCACTTGGTAGCCATTTGGGTTATCAGATTGACTGCCATGGTGTCCCAGTGCTTGTCTTCAAGTGGCCTCATTTTACTCTATAATGGCCCCAAAGCACAAGAGTAGTGATGCTGACAATTCAAATATTCCAAAGATAAGCTGTAAAATGCTTCCTTTAAGAGAAAAGGTGACAGTTCTCAATAAGGAAAGAAAACAAAATCATATACTGAGGTTGCTAAGATTACTAAGCACAAATCTTCCATCTGTGAAATAGTGATGAAAGCGAAAGAAATTCATGTGAAATTCATGCTAGTTGTGCTGCTGCACCTCAAACTACAAAAGTTACAGTCACAGTGCATGATAAGTGCTTAGTTAAGATGGAAAAGGCAGTCAATTTGTGGGTAGCAAATAGGAACCGAGATGTGTTTTTCTTGATTATCAGCAGTTGGATTTGGTACTATGTCTTCAGGCATTTACTGGGGGTCTTGGAACGTATCCCCTACTGTATTACTCAGCAATTAGAAACTTTCAAATATGAGGGTAACACGTTTATTATTGAGACAGACATCTATGAAGAGTGGAATTAAATCTATTATTTAATAGAATTAATTATAATCAAACAGGCTAAACTTACTACTATTAGACTGGCATATGAAGAAATATAGGGATACTGTTGTAAATAATCATAAAATACAACAGCTATGTTCCTTGAAGTGCCATTTGATTTCTGTCTGTATTGATTTATCTTCATTCTTAAGCAGTGCTTTTTGATGGGGCTTTTTGATGGGGCTTAGAAAGTACAAAGGATATAGTCTGAGACCTGAGTTTAATTCCTGTGAAATACTTCAATTCTTTTTTTTTAAAGTCTTACTCTGTCACTCAGGCTGGAGTGCAGTGGTGTGATCTTGGCTCACTGCAACCTCTGCTACCCAGA
The DNA here is from genome assembly GCA_963573385.1 of Cacajao melanocephalus. NCBI lineage: Eukaryota > Metazoa > Chordata > Mammalia > Primates > Pitheciidae > Cacajao > Cacajao melanocephalus. Next base: position 22,642 of record CAUYLG010033322.1, on the reverse strand, counting down.
TTCAAGCAATTCTCCTGCCTCAGCCTCCCGAGTAGCTGGGATTACAGGTGCCTGCCACCATTCCGGCTAATTTTTGCATTTTTTAGTAGAGACGGGGTTTTACCATGTTGGCCTGGCTGGTCTTGAACTCCTGACCTCAAGTGATCCACCTACCTCTGCCTCCCAAAATGCTGGGATTAAAGGTATGAGGCACCATGCCAGGACCACTTCAATTCTTTTAATTATTGTTTACTCCTTTATAAAATGAATATAACAGTAATACTCTCCTCAAGGAAGGCTAAAAAGATGAACTATATTCATGCAGGAGAAAGACAATGTAAAGTTATAGGAGAACATTAAGTATTAGAATTTATGCTATATGACACTTGAGTTTAGTGCTTTGAAACCTAAATGAGAGCGTTCTTTCTTTTTTATTAGAATACATTGAATTTCTGCTTTTTATATTGTTTTGTCTATTACTCTATGATTATCCCTTTTAGCTAGTGAGTCAGTTTTACTGATCTTTATCAAATTATGTAAATAGAAGTGGTTTGGAACTTGGAAAAGGTTGTGAAAGATACTGTGATTACAAAAGTGCATTTCAAAGTCACACACAGGAAGTATAGGATTTGAAAATGTAACAATTAACTAGTTTGTGGTGGAAAGTTGCTATGACTCCAGTAATTTATACAGATATGATTTAATTTCCAAAATAAGATGAGTTTCTCAGTCTATATTTAGCATTTATCTTCTCCTTTGCAGGGATTTTAGAAGATTGTCGCTCATTCATCCTATTTTTAAAAATGATATTAATACTTCATGTTCTAAAATGCCTTCCAGAATAGGAATCTCTCCAGGTACAGGAAATATTTAATTGTAAAGAGTAGACGTGTTAATCCCTAGCCAAGTGTGTAGATTTTGGCTAAAGTGTGCCCACGTGTCTATTAAATGTTGTATTATGGTAAATACCTAATACGTGACTTCTAACATACTCCTTTATGCATATTTAGAAAAGAAAACTTGACCTAATATCCACTGGGTAAATTTCTGCTGCAAAACCAATAATTATTGCATGATAATTCCTCTAGGCATATAGACTGTCAGACTAAATTTTTCTTGCTTCAAAAATTAGCTGGTATAGTTGGTTTTAGAAGATGTTAAGAAAACTGAGTTTGTGAATTGGAGCTCAGGTAGGCCAGCTAGCTTCATAATATTTCAGGATTATATTTTTACAAGAGCCTGTCACTGCTTTCAGCAGGAACTGAGTAAGATATAGAGACAGATTAGCAAAATCCTTCTTCCTCCTTTTTCTTGTGAAACTCAATATGGCATATTGAAAAGAGGTCACAGAAACGATCCTTGTACAATGAGATATTTTTCAGTATGTGAATTATAACATTTTCTATTAGAAGTTTAGATCACTACTTAAAGCATTTCTTGGGTTCTTTAATATCCTTCAATTTAGGACAAGTTGGACTTAAGGTGAAATTAAGTTCTATGTAACTCAGTTAATTTATTTTATATAGCTAAAATTATTTTACGTTATGCACTTAAGGTGATGTTAGCTATGTAAGTTGTAGAACTTAATTAAATATATAAATTATATAAAAATATATACATTGATACAACTGATAAATTAATAAAAATATAACCTCTGTTTAGATAGAACTAAGAATTAACTAAGAACCTCCCCTGAGTACTATAATAGGAAGACATATAATGCTGTGGTATAGGAAATGCTTGTCCAATGAATCATCCATTTTCAAGTTAATCATTAATTTGGAAATTATGCTTTTCTCCATAGAAAACAGCATTAGCCCCATTTCCTCCAGGAAAAAAAAAAAAAACTGAATAAAACACTTTTTATGGCACAGAGAGTAGTTGCCTTACCCAGAGCTCAGAAAACCACATAAACAGAGGAAGAACATAATCTTGGTTAGCATGTAAAGCATGCAGCTGACATTTTGCAAAGCTTGTTACTGAAACAACATTCCCTCCTCAGCTGTAAGGTGGTTGAGTGTGCAGCTTAGAATTAGACAGTCTGCATCTCAATTACAGTTCACCATTTCCAAGCTGTGTGAGTTTCGAATTTACAAAATCCTCATAAACTTTGGTTTCTTCAACTATAAAAGGGAAGTAAAAATATCTACTTTGCAAGGTTCTGTAAATATAAGATAGTAAATGCAAGATATTTAACATAGTGATTGGCAAATATTGTCATTGTGAGTAAATATTACTGCAGTGTGATAATGGATCTCATACATGAACTTTCAGCATGTGAAAAACTAGATTCTAAAAATAAGATCTGTATACTCAAGAAATCAATGTTCACAGTAGATTAGTATTGCACAAAATCAGCGAAGTACCCATTAAAGAAAAACAAGATGCTAAATAGAAGAGAAAGTCACACCAGAGCAGAGACTCATTTCTTAGCCATTAACTTGGCTTAGCTAAAGTGTTTTACCAGTTCCACTGTGAGAAGGACATGGAAGTTTATTCAGATCCTCATTTTCATCTACCAAATACTTATCATGAAGGCTATGCATATGATCGATTCATTTAATGCATTCATATATATAGAAATATTTCTAAACATATCCATATGTACCTTATTAATACTTGGAATTATTCATTCTTTTCATTTCATTATTAATTAAAGTTTTGGCTATCTCATAAAATACTGGAAGAGGGGAATGTTTTGGGTATTATTTCATGTAGAGATAACCGAACTAGGTGGACCCGCCTGACCACTGTAGTCAAGATTCTTTTGCTAAGAGTGAGAAAACTGATGAGCAGTGTAAGTAGTTCAAAAACCAGTGACTGGAGTCAGATATGCCTGTGTCGAATTCTGCATTTTCAAGTTAGGAGGCTAGACAATATTCTTAAATTCTTTGAGGTTTCTTTTTTTTTAAATCTGTAAACTGAATGTAATACTGCCTCTCTCTGATGATCATTGTAATTTATAAAAATTTTTGAAGGCATCTTACATAGAACTGAACACAGTAGGCAGACGATAAACATTAAGTTCTTTTGTCCTTTCCTTTTCTTTTGAAAATGCCGTATTATCTAAAAGGAAATTTTCTCCTTTTGGGGCAGTGGGTGTATAGCTTTGCTGCAGCACCGTAAAGTGATATAATCATAGAAAGAAAGGAGAAGTAGAATTATTTCAGTTGGAAAACTAAAGGAGTGAGATAATCAATGGACGTAATTTATATTTACAAAAATCTTAATAGTTAACAAAGATCTTTACAAATATATGGACTTTCCTAATATATATGCTTGCATTTGGAAAGTATTTTTTGTTTTGTTGAAAACCTTTGAGATAAAATAAATGTGAAGGTAATATTTTAATAAAGTTTTGCCAAATTTTTATATCAATTGTATTTTAGGGAAAACTAAAATCTTCCTTACATGTTACAAACTAGACTCAGGTAGAATCTCTTTTAAATAATTTAACCAGTGTTTATAAATATACACAGATAGATCACTATATTTTCACTCTGCTTTATTAATAATTGTTATAACTCCTACTGTGTTTATTGAGCCTTGCTGAGAGCAGCCACTGTTCACCTAACTTTGTATTTTGCCAACATTTACTTTTAGGATGTTCTTGATTTAATATGATAGGATTTATTTTTACAAACTAAAGAGAGTTAAAAAAAACAAGTTAGTAGTTCACAGAAAAATTATTACCTGTATGTATCCTTTTCCTATTACAAACAGGTTTATATCTTGCTTTGTAAAAGAACTCTCACACAAGAGTTGTTAAGAACTTTGTCTCTGTCTGGACGCAGTGGCTCATGCCTGTAATTCCAGCACTGTGGGAGGCTGAGGCAGGTGGATCACTTGAGCCCAAGAGTTCGAGACCAGCCTGGGCAACAGGATGAAACTCTGTTTCTACTAAAAGTACAAAAATTAGGTGAGCATGGTGGCATGTGCCTGTGGTCCCAGGTACTCAGGAGGCTGAGGTGGGAGGACTATTTGAGCCCAGAAGGTGGAGGTTGCAGTGAGCCCAGATTGTACCACTGCACCCCAGCCTGGGTCACACAGCAAGACAGTGTCTCAAAAAAACAAAACAAACAAACAAACAAAAACAAAACAAAAAACAACAACAAAAAAACCTCTGTTTCATGTGATCTTCGGTCTTCCAAAAAAATTGCAGGATGGCTCATATTGACCCAGATGAGCACTTTTTTTTTTTTTTTTTGGCCAGTCTAATAATATGATTTCTGTGACTATTTTAAAGAATAGATGACTTTGGTACAAGTCATCTTTGTTTTGACACTTTGCTTCTGTTAACAGGAGCCATTAAGTTATGAGAAATTTTAATATTAGAGTTGTATTGAATTTATTTGATTTGCTTCATAGTATAAAACTTCTCCTGAAAAGGAAGAGAATGTGGACAAAATAGCAGACAATTTCATGGAAGGATGATTTAGGCTTACTATGAAGGTGTAAGTTTTAATGTAAATTCTTGTAGGGCCAGGCAGATAACATAAATGATGTAAGTAGGAAAAATGAGAAAGTGTAAGATCCTAGAGCTGTGGGAACTCTGTAGCCCACATTTACATAGCCCAAATAAATGACTTCTAAGAGCTTTGTTTGCTTTTTGAAATTATTGGTGCTGTCTTGTTTTAAAGGATGGGTCACATTTGAGTAGCACAGAGGAGAAGGTATTTTCCAAGACTGGGGACCATTATAAGTAAAACTAAGAAAGAAAAATAGTCTGATAGGTGGGGATGGCTTTAGGGAGTCAGCCAGGCTCTAGGGTGGTAGTGTTCAACAAGGGGTGATTTTATGAGCATGTGACATTTGTGAATGTCTGTAGATGTTTTTGCTTATCACTCACAGCTGAGGCGGGATGTTACTGGCATCGCATGGATAGACACCAGGGGTGTGCTAAACACTTTATAATGTACAGGTCATCTCTTCACAACAGAAGATTATCCAGTCCAAAACATCAGTAGTGCCGAGACTGAGTTCTGCTGTAGTTGAATATGGGTGTTGGGAAATAGGGGGAAGTAAAGTTAGATATTATAATCTGCAGTTTTTGGAGTTTTTTTGATGCAGGGTCTCACTCTTTTGCCAAGGCTAGAGTGCAGTGGCACAATCTTGGCCAACTGCAAACTTGACTTCCCCAGCTTAAGTGCTTCTCCCCACTTCAGCCCAAGTAGCTGAGAATACAGGTGCATGCTACCATGCCCAGCTCATTTTTGTAATTTTTTTTTATTATACTTTAAGTTCTGGGGCACATGTTCAGATCTTGCAGACTTTTACATAGGTATACACATGCCATGGTGGTTTGCTGCCTCCATCCCCTCATCACCTACATTAGGTATTTCTCCCATTGTTATCCCTCCCCAATCCCCCACCCCACCATCTCTACCCAAGCCCGCCATCACCCAACAGACCCTAGTGTATGATGTTCCCCTCCCTGTGTCCATGTGTTCTCACTGTTCAGCACCCACCTATAAGTGAGAACATGTGGTATTTGCATTTCTGTTCTTGTGTTAGTTTGCTGAGAATGATGGTTTCCAGATTTATCCATGTCACTGCAAAGGACATGAACTCATCCTTTTTTATGGCTGCATAGTGCATGGTGCATGGTGTATATGTGCCACATTTTCTTTATCAAGTCTGTCATTGATGGGCATTTGAGTTGGTTCTAGGTCTTTGCTATCGTAAACACTGCTGCAATGAACATACGTGTGCATGTGTCTTTATAATAGAACAATTTATAATCCTTTGGGTATATACCAGTAATGGGATTGCTTGTTCAAATGGAATTTCTATTTCCAGATCCTTGAGGAATCACCACACTGTCTTCCACAATGGTTGAACTAATTTACACTCCCACCAACAGTGTAAAAGTGTTCCTATTTCTCCACATCCTTTCCAGCATCTGTTGTCTCCAGATTTTTTAATGGTTGCCATTCTAACTGGCATGAGATGGTATCTCAATGTGGTTTTGATTTGCATTTCTCTAATGACCAGTGATGATGAGCATTTTTTTCATATATTTGTTGGCCGCATAAATGTCTTCTTTTAAAAAGTGTCTGTTCATATCCTTTGCCCTCTTTTTGATTGGATTATTTTTTTTTTCTTACAAATTTGTTCTACTTCTTTGTAGATTCTGGATACTAGCCCTTTGTCAGCTGGGTAGATTGCAAAAATTTTTTCCCATTCTGTTGGTTGCTGGTTCGTTCTAATGATAGTTTCTTTTGCTGTGCAGAAGCTTGTAAGTTTAATTAGATCCCATATGTCTCTTTTGCCTTTTGTTGCCAGTGCTTTTGGTGTTTTAGTCATGAAATCCTTGCCTATGCCTATGTTCTGAATGGTATTGCCTAGGTTTTCCCCTAGTGTTTTTATGGTGTTAAATCTTTAATCCATCTGGAGTTAATTTTTGTATAAGATGTAAGGAAAGGGTCCAGTTTTAGCTTTCTGCACATGGCTAGCCAGTTTTCCTAACACCATTTTTAAAACAGGGAATCCTTTCCCCATTGCTTGTTTTTGTCTGGTTTGTCAAAGATCAGATGGCTGTAGATGTGTGGCATTACTTCCAAGGCCTCTGTTCGGTTCCATTGTTCTATATCTCTGTTTTGGTACCAGTACCATGCTGTTTTGCTTACTGTAGCCTTGTAGTATAGTTTGAAGTCAGGTAGCATGATGCCTCCAGCTTTGTTCTTTTTGCTTAGGATTGTCTTGGCTATGTGGGCTCTCTTATGGTTCCATATGAAGTTTAAGGTGGTTTTTTCCAGTTCTGTGAAGAAGGTCAATGGTAGCTGGGTGGGGATAGCATTGAATCTATAAATTACTTTGGGCAGTATGGCCATTTTCACAATATTCATTCTTCCTAACCATGAGCATGGAATGTTTTTCCAACTGTTTGTGTCCTCTCTTACTTCCTTGAGCAGTGGTTTGTAGTTCTCCTTGAAAAAGTCCTTCACATCCTTTGTTAGTTGTAGATATTTTTGTCTCTTTGTAGCAGTTGTGAATGGGAATTCACTCATGATTTGCCTCTCTGTTTGTCTGTTATTGGTGTATAGGAATGCTTGTGATTTTTGCACACTGATTTTATATCCTGAAACTTTGCTGAAGTTGCTTATCATCTTAAGGATATTTTGGGCTGATATGATGGGGTCTTCTAAATATACAATCATGTCATCTGCAAATAGAGACAATTAGGCTTCCTCTTTTCCTAACTGAATATCCTTTATTTCTTTTTCTTGCCTGTTTGCTCTGGCTAGAGCTTCCAATACTATGTTGAATAGGAACGGAGAGAGAGGGCATCCTTTTCTAATGCCCATTTTCAAAGGGAATGCTTCTATTTTTTGCCCATTCGGTATGTTATCGGCTGTGGGTTTGTTGTAAATAACTTTTGTTATTTTGAGATATGTTCCATTGCTATCTAGTGTATTGAGGATTTTTAGCATAAAGGGTTGGTGAATTTTTGTTGAAGGCCTTCTGTGCATCTATTGAGATAATCATGTTGTTTTTGTATTTGGTTCTGTTTGTTTATATGGTGGATTATGATTATAGGTTTGCATATGTTGAACCAGCCTTGCATCCCTGGGTTGAAGCTTACTTGATCATGATGGATAACCTTTTTGATGTGCTGTTGCATTTGGATTGCCAATATTTTATTGAAGATTTTTGTGTCAATGTTCATCATGGATTTTGGCCTGAAATTTTCTTTTTTAGTTGAGTCTTTACCAGGTTTTGGTGTCAGGATGATCTTGGTCTCATAAAATGAGTTAAGGAGGATTCCCTCTTTTTGTATTGTTTATAATAGTTTCAGAAGGAATTGTACCAGCTCCTCTTTGTACATCTGGTAGAATTCAGCTGTGAACCCATCAGGACCTGGACTTTTTTTGGTTGTTAGGCTATTAATTGCTGTCTCAACTTCAGACCTTGTTACTGGTCTATTCAGAGATTCAACTTCTTCCTGGTTTAGTCTTGGGGGAGGGGCGGTTAAGTGTCCAGGAATTTATCCATTTCTTTTAAATTTACTGGTTTATGTGCATAGAGATGTTTGTAGTAATCTCTGATGGTAGTTTGTATTTCTGTGGAATCAGTGGTGATACCCCTTTTATCATTTTTTATTGCATCTATTTGATTCTTCTCTCTTTTCTTTTTTATTAGTCTGACTAGTGGTCTGTTTTGTTGATCTTTTTAAAAAACCTGGATTTATTGATTTTTGAAGGGTTTTTTTTTTGTGTGTCTCTATGTCCTTCAGTTCTACTCTGATCTTAGTTATTTCTTGTCTTCTGTTAGCGTTTGAATTGTTTGATCTTGCTCATCTAGTTTTTATAATTGTGATGATAGGGTGTCGATTTTAGATCTTTCCTCACTTCTTATTTGGACATCTAGTGCTATAAATTTCCCTCTAGGCACTGCTTTAAATGTGTCCCAGAGATTCTGGTGCATTGTGTCTTCATTGTCATTGGTTTCAAAGAACATCTTTATTTCTGCCTTCATTTCATTATTTATCCAGTAGTCATTCAGGAGCAGGTTGTTCAGTTTCCATGTAGTTGTGTGGTTTTGAGTGAGTTTCTTAATCCTGAGTTCTAATTTGATTGCACGGTGGTCTGAGAGACTGGTTGTTATGATTTCCAATCTTTTGCATTTGCTGAGGAGTGATTTACTTCTAATTACGTGGGCAATTTTAGAGTAAGTGCAATGTGGTGCTGAGAAGAATGTATATTCTGTGGATTTGGGGTGGAGAGTTCTGTAGATGTTCATTAGGTCCACTTGATCCAGCTCTGCGTTCAAATCCTGGGTATCCTTGTTAATTTTCTGTCTCATTGATCTGTCTAATATTGACAGTGGAGTGTTAAAGTCTGCCACTATTGTTGTGTGGGAGTCTAAGTCTCTTTGTAGGTCATTAAGAACTTGCTTTATGTATCTGGGTGCTTCTGTATTGGGCGCATATATTTTTAGGATAGTTAGCTCTTCTTGTTGCATTGATGTTTTACCATTATGTAATGTCCTTCTTTGTCTCTTTTGATCTTTGTTGGTTTAAAGTCTATTTTATCAGAGACTAGGATTGCGACCCCTGCTTTTTTATGCTTTCCATTTGCTTGGTAGAAGTTCCTCCATCTCTTTATTTTGAGTCTATGTGTGTCTTTGCATGTGAGATGGGTCCCCTGAATATAGCACACCCATGAGTCTTGATTTTTTATCTAATTTGCCAGTCTTTGTCTTTTGATTGGGGCATTTAGCCCATTTATATTTAAGGTTAATATTGTTATGTGTGAATTTGATCCTGCCATTTTGATACTAGCTGGTTGTTTTGCCCGTTAGTTGATGCAGTTTCTTCATTGTGTCAAAGGTCTTTACCATTTGGTTCATTTTTGCAGTGACTGGTACTGGTTGTTCCTTTGATGTTTAGTGCTTCCTTCAGGAGCTCTTGTAAGGCAGGCCTGGTGGTGATGAAATATCACAGTAATTGCTTGTCTGTAAAAAATTCTATTTCTCCTTCACTTATGAAGCTTAGCTTGGCTGGATATGAAATTCTGGGTTGAAAGTTATTTTCTTTAAGTATGCTGAATATTGGCCCCCACTCTCTTCTGGCTTGTAAGGTTTCTGCTGAGAGATCTGCTGTGAGTCTGATGGGCTTCCCTTTGTGGGTAACCCGACCTTTCTCTCTGGCTGCCCTTAGCATTTTTCCTTCATTTCAACCTTGGTGAATCTGACAATTATGTGCCTTGGGGTTGCTCTTCTTGAGGAATATCTTTGTGGTGTTCTCTGTATGTCCTGAATTTGAATTTTGGCCTGTCTTGCTAGGTTGGGGAAATTCTCCTGGATAATATCCTGAAGAGTGTTTTCCAGCTTAGATTTATTCTCCCTGTCACATTCAGGTACACCTAGCAAACGTAGATTAGGTCTTTTCACATAATTCCATATTTCTTGGAGACTGTTCATTTCTTTTCACTCTTTTTAATCTAATCTTGCCTTCTTATTTTATTTCATTGAGTTGATCTTCAATCTCTGATATTATTTCTTCTACTTGATCAATTTGTCTATTGAAACTTGTGTATGCTTTGCAAATTTCTCATGCTGTGTTTTTCAGCTCCATCAAGTCATTTATGTTCTTCTCTAAGCTAGTTATTCTAGTTAGCATTTTGTCTAACCTTTTTTCAAGGTTTTTGGTTTCTTTGCATTGAGTTAGAACATGCTCTTTCCAGCTGCTGTGTAAACTTCCTCCTGATTTGATTTGCACAGTCAACGTTAGAACTGCCTTGGCAATGATGGATGCCCTTCCTCCCACCAAGCTCGACTGTCCCAGCTTGAGCTCAAACTACTGTGCTTGCTGCAAAAATCTCAAACCAGAGGGTTTCAGTTAGCTGGTCTTTTTGGGGGTGGGACCCACCGATCCAGATCACTTGGCTCCCTGCCTTCAGCTGCCCCTTTTTTAGGGGAATGGACAACTCTGTCTCACAGGCATTCCAGGTGCCAGCCAAAATGGCTGCTCAGATTTGTGCCGGAAACCCGCGGTGCTTGTCGCCTGGCGGGAATCTCCTGGTCTGTGGGCTGTAATGACCATGGGAGAAGCCCAGTATCTGAACCGGAGTGCTGGAGTGGCCGGAAAAGTCCCCAGTGGTATCCGTTGGGTAGTGGGGGGAGGGTCCTCTGGCTCGTTGCACTTCTCAGGTGAGGCAGTGCCCCACCCTGCCTCGGTTTGCTCTTGGGCTACACCCACTGTCCAACCAGTCCCACTGAGATGAACCTGGCACCTTGGTTGGAAATGCAATCACTCGCTTTCTCACTCGCTCTCGCTGGGAACTGCACTCCGGAGCTGTTCCTATTTGGCCATCTTGGTGGAAGTCCCTTTTTTTTTATTTGAGACAAAGTCTTGCTCTGTCACCCATTCTAGAGTGCAGTGGCTTGATCTCAGCACACTGCAACCTCCACCTTCTGGGTTCAAGTGATACTCCTGCCTCAGTCTCCCGAGTAGCTGGGATTACAGGCATGTGCCACCGCACTTGGCTAATTTTTTATTTTTTGTTTTTTTAATTTTTAGTAGAGAGGTGATTTCATCATGTTGGCCAGGCTGGTCTTGAACTCCTGACCTCAAGTGATCAACCTGCCTCAGCTTCCCAGAGTGCCAGGATTACAGGTGTGAGTCACTGTGCCTGGCCTGCAGTTTGCTATTAAAACACCCAGCATAGAAGGTGTTAGTCAACTTAATCTGTACTTTAAGATGCATTAGTTAACATGTTAGGTACCTTAATCAGGAATATGCACTTCAGGGATGGTTAGTTAGTACACGAAAATTTCTAAGTAGAGGCCCAAAGACCAGAGGCCTTGGCATTCAGAAGGTTTCACTATCTTTATTTTAATTAATATCAGTTACCTTATTAATTAGTATGGATGTTAGATATTACTTTTAATCTGTGAAATGAGGGCTGATCAGGCTAGAAATTTGTATAGGCATGAGAACTGGTATGTAAACAAGACACAGCACTCTAGTAAGTCCAACTAACCACATCCTTTGGAAAGGCATAATAGGTTTAGAATTCTGAATCTTTCTTGTGTTCCATTGTTTATCAGAGGATATTGTTGTGAAACCCTGAACAGAAGGATAGTTAAATTCTTCTATTACAATCTGCTTCAGGTGAATTTTCCATGCAGGCCACTGTTTTAGTCCATTCGATTAAAGTACATCAGACTAAAATACTATAAATTGGGTAACTTATGAACAGCAGAACTTATTTCTCACATTTCTGGAGTCTTAAGTGGTCCAAGATCAAGGTGCTAACAGATCTGGTGTCTGGTGAGGGACCACTTTCTCACAGATGGTACCTTCTTCCTGTGTTCTCATGTGGTGGAAGAAACAAGGAAGCTTTCTGGGGTCTCTTTTATATACGTACCAATCTCGTGTTTGAGGGCTTTGCCTTCTTGCCTTACTCACTCCCAAAAGGCCCCACACTTCCTAATGCCATCACTTTACGGGTTAGGATTTCAACATATGAATTTTTTTGGTGGGGCACAAACATCCAAACCAGAGCAACCACTGTTGGGACACCTGAAAAGCTAAGAGAGATGAGCCTTCACAGAGCTTAAAGAACTGGAGGTGTGGCAATTTAGGGGTCAGGTGACTTTTCGCATAAGTAACAGAGTCAGCTCTGAGTCTTGCTTTCAGGTTGGTATATTCTGAGTGGCCAGGCTGTGGGAGAGAAGGCCCATAGGTCACATCTTCTTCTAACTGTTGGTTACAGCTGAAAACTACCAAAATGAATCCAGTACTTGAAAATTAACAATGTACTTAGTTTAGCTTAGTGCGTTCAGGTTACAGAAAACCTTGAAGGAGAGGTAGAAGAATGTGCATAAGCTAGGAAGTTGATGTGATGGGAAGTTGAGCACAGGGAATAATTACTTTATTACTTATGTTTAAGATTAAGAAGTGAGAAAACTAAGGGGTAAGAAAACCAGTGAGAAAACTGTTAAAATAAAAGGTGTGAGGTGACAGAAGTCAAGATTCTGTTGGAGTCAGTAGCAACTGAGGAGAGACAAACTGGAGTGATGTGTTGAAAGAATGGTAATAATAATATAGCTAAAATTTACAGTGCTCTATTTTTTTGTTACTATGCTAGACTCATTTCAAGCATTTTCTCACTTAAATCTCAGAACAATTGTACAAGTCAGATACTATTGTTACCTTGGTTCATAGGTGAGAAAAATCAAGCACCAAAAATGTAAAGGGCTGACTTAGGGTCAAGTGATGGGCCTGAGCATTCAAGACAGATTAGTGCAGGTTTACCTGTTGAGCCTGTGCGATGGTGAGTTCCAAAATGGGTATGCTGGCGACGAAGCTGATTTTAGCTAGGAAGGGAGAAGTGCACATGTGGATCTGGCAGATTTGAGGTAGGAGAGGGCAGAATTTAGTAGGAGTTGGACTCATGGAGGATCTGTGCTGAGGATCTGTCAAAGTTGAGTCACATAAACAGGGCCCAAACCATAATTCCATCAAGCTAAACTGCCTTATTTTCCTGGACGTGTTTGAGTTTTCTGAGCAGATTTACTTAATTTTTACTGCAATAATAATTCTTCAATAATTAACTTTTACTACTTCAAAAATTGTAGATCGCATCTCCTGATGAGGTGGCTTGCCTGCATGGGCAGTGTAGGAGTCAGGCCCTTTGGTATCCAAAGGCTTGTTTCAAGGAAAGCACATAGGTGTGTAGTTAAACATGAATCTCTGATATCCTGACCTACTAAGATGTAACATTTACAAAGACCAGGGCACAGATTTCTGCTGAATATAATCCTAGACAATTTGGGCTAAGTAGATTAATACATTTTAGATTATATTATAACCTTGGTAGCTTTTATTCCGTGATCTCACATTTGCTCTCACAAACTCAGAGAGTGACGCAGGATCTCCCTGAAAATATTTTGGAAAACTGTTGCAGTTCCTCACTGGGACTTAAAATTAACTGAGGCACAATCTACAAATTCCTCCAAAGTCAGTGAAAAATGGGCTAAACTACCCCATCCCTATTTTACCTTCAAGCCCAAACACTGGATACCACTGAATATTCTTTGGGATCCTTCTTGTTGTGTCTTTAACACTCTGCTAGACATTTTATGAAAAAACATTTGCTTGTATTGTCTTTATTAATGTCCCACTGCAGCTATTTTTTGCTTTTTAGCAACCTGCACTTCAAAGTATTTGATCCATGCAAAGCCTTATTTAAAGCTTATTTTTCCTTGCTAAAGCAAAAGCTTCTTGAAGGCAAGGAACTTGTCTTTATCTTTAGTGCCTACATTAATGTCAGACATATTACAAGGTCAGAGAAGTGAAGCAAATTCCAGTCTTTGTGTTAAACAATACTGAGAGGTTAACAGCACAAACCAGCTAAAACCGCTACTTTGTAAAAAACTCACAGTTTGCTCATCAGAACTGCTTTGCAAAACAGCTTGCTTGTCAACACTCCCTTCAGTACCTTACTCACTTCACTCTGTCCACCAATCTACAGTTATTATGTCATGAACTCTAGTTTCTCTCCTACTATTTGCTTTTCAAGAATGACCTCTGATATGCTTTGGCTGTGTCCCCACCCAAATCTCATTTGAGTTCCCATACATTGTGGGAAGAACCTGATGGGAGGTAATTGAATCATGGGATGGGTCTTTCCTGTGCTGTTCTTGTGATAGTGAATAAGTCTCACGAGATCTGATGGTTTTAAAAAGAGGGGTTCTCCTGTACAAGTTCTCTCTCTGTGCCTGCTGCCATCTATGTAAGATGTGAGTTGCTCCTCCTTGCTTTCTGCCATGATTGTGAGGCCTCCCCAGCCATGTGGAACTGTAAGTCCAATGAAAACTCTTTGTTTTGTAAATTTCCCAGTCTTGGGTAGTCTTTATCCGCAGTATGAAAATGAACTAATACAGTAAATTGGTAGCAGCAGTGAGGTGCTGCTGAAAAGATACTTGAAACTGTGGAGGCGACTTTGGAACTGGCTAACAGGCAGAGGTTGGAACAGTTCGGAGGGCTTAGAAGGAAGACAGGAAAATGTGGGAGAGTTTGGAACTTCCTGGAGCCTTGTTCAATGACTTTGACAAAAATGCTGATAGTGGTATGAAGAGTAAGATCCAGGCTGAGGTGGTTTCAGATGGAGATGAGAAACATGTTGGGAACTGGAGCAAAAGTTACTCTTGTTATGTTTTAGCAAAGAGACTGGTGGCATTTTGCCCTTGCCATAGAGATTTATGAAACTTTGAATTGAAAGAGATGATTTAGGGTATTTGGTGGATGAAATTTCTAAGCAGCAAAGCATTCATTCAGTAGATGACTTGGGTGTTGTTAAAGGCCCTCTGTTTTATAAGTAAAGCAGAGCGTAAAAGTTAGGAAAATTTGCAGTCTGACAATGTGATGCAAAAGAGAATCCCACTTTCGGAGGATAAATTAAAGTCAGCTGCATAAATTTGCATAAGTAATGAGAAGCCAAATGTTAATCCCCAAGAAAATGGGGAAAATGTCTCCAGGGCACGTCAGGGGTCTTAGTGGCAGCCCTTCCTATCATAGACCCAGAGATCTAGAAGAAAATGGTTTCGTGGGCTAGACCCAGGGTCCGCATGCTGTGTGTAGCCTAGGGACTTGATTCTCTGCATCCCAACCAATCTAGCCTTGATTAAAAGGGGCCAAGGCACAGCTTGGGCTGTTGCTTCACAGGGTGAAAGCCCCAAACCTTGGCAGCTACTATGTGGTGTTGAGCCTGTAGTTGCACAGAAGTCAAGAACTGAGGTTTGGCAACCTCTGCCTAGATTTCAGAAGATGTGTGGAAATGCCTATATGCCCAGGCAAAAGTTTGCTGCATGGGTGGGCCCTCATGGAGAATCTCTGCTAGGGCAGTGCAGAAGGGAAATGTGGGGTCAGAGCCCCACACAGAGTCCCTACTGGGGCACTGCCTACTGGAGCTGTGAGAAGAGGGCCACTGTCCTCCAGACCCCAGAAGGGTAGATCCACTGACAGCTTGTACCATGCACCTGGAAAAACTGCAGACACTCAACACCAGTCTGTGAAAGCAGCTGGGAGGGAGGCTGTACCCTGCAAAGCTACAGGGGCAGAGCTGCCTAAGACCACAGGAACCCACCTCTTGCATCAGCGTGACCTGGATGTGAGACATGGTGTCAAAGGAGATCATTTTTGAACTTTAAGAGTTTACTGCCCTGCTGGATTTTGGACATGCATGGGAACTGTAGCCCCTTTGTTTTGGCCAGTTTCTCCCATTTGGAATGCCTGTACTACCCCCATTGTATCTAGGAAGTAACTAACCAGCTTTTGATTTTACAGGCTCATGGGTAGAAGGGACTTGCCTTGTCTTGGATAAGACTTTGGACTGTGGCCTTATGAGTTAATGCTGAAATGAATTAAGATTTTGGAGGAATGTTGGGAAGTCATGATTGTTTTTGAAATGTGAGCACATGAGATTTGGGAGAGGCCTAGGGTGGAAAGATATAGTTTGGCTGTGTTCCCACCCAAATCTCATCTTGAATTCCCATGTGTTGTCGGGGGGGACCTGGTGGCAGGTAATTGAATTATGGGGGCATGTCTTTCCCATGCTGTTCTCATGATAGTGAATAAGTCTCATGAGATCTGATGGTTTTAAAAAGAGGAATTCCCCTGCACAAGTTCTCTCTCTTTGCCTGCTGCCATCCACATAAGATGTGACTTGCTTCTCCTTGCCTTCTGCCATGACTGTGAGGCCTTCTCAGCCATGTGGAATGGGAAGTCCATTAAACCTCTTTCTTTTGTAAATTGCCCAGTCTCGGGCATGTCTTTATCAATAGCATAAAGACGAACTAATGCAACCTCAAAATCATTCACAATAGGTTGTTTGACCGTGTATACCCTTCCTTAATTTTCTCTTTTTGGAAATTCTAAGACTTTGTAAAGATAATATTTTTTTTTTTGCCGCAGTAACTTTAAGAACCTCATCTTTTCTTGATCAGTAATTGCTTCTGATTGTCTTCATGAGGACTTTCAAACTGAACTAACACATATTTGTTGGGTAAATAGGTAAGAGATAACTATTGATATTTCTCTTAAATAGACATGGACAACTAAAGCTCAGAAAAGTAAAGTACTTCACTAAAGTATGTAGATTGCAGGTTGAAATTCATTCAGTCTTTCTGCAAAGCACAATTTGTATGGTTCTTTTGAGATTTCTTTTTTTTTTTTCAAGATTGCCTTCATGTTGCCTGAGCCTGATTCAGCAAGCATTAATTGGTGGGGGCTGGGAGGTGAAGAAAAGGATAAAGTATATTTGTACCAGATTGGTTGTTATGGGGTGGGCTTAGACATGGTGGGGATGTGTGTGCTTATTTCATCCGCTTATGTGAGAAACATGAGATATAGAGAGGTTCATGTATCTGAATGAGAATATATAATTTAGGCAATGATGAAGAGTCAGTAGAATGAATACTCTGGTAAATGCATTCTCAAAAGGAGTGATACTGCCCCCAAGAAGTAAAAACTGGTTCTTGGAAGAGTAAAAAATACACCTTAGATATTACAATGGTTTGCGGCCCTATGTACATAACCAGACATACAGTGTATCCATCTTATTAAAATTTCAAGACAAAACTACAAGTAGGGAAGAAAAAAACTTAAAAATCTTCTTAGGGGGACAATAAAGAAAAAGTTGGAGAAACACTGCTCTGGTGGTAATTTCCTGTAAATGGTTGTGATTTAAAACTCTTCACATTTTGTTCAAAGCTTTCAAATCTAATACTGGAAGTATTTTCAGTATTTCTGGTACAACCACTCATGGGCTCACAAAAAGGTGTTTGGTAACTTAGAACAACAACCATGGTTTAAAGATGTATTCTTAAGTAGAAAGACAACTATGTACACATGTAGCTACGATTTCTTAGTGCCTTCATGGGTTTGGCTTTATATGAAACTACGGGGGTAGGTGGGTTGTGTCAAGTTTTTTGAGACAGGAAACTCAGTGGACTCACACGACTTGATAATGAGACTCCTAGTGTGATATTCACATAGAAATTCATTTAATAAAGAGATTGACTTGGCTCTATCAACACTTTGGCAGATTGCAGGGAAAGCTACAAATGGGGCAAATCATTAGAGATGCTGATTTCCTTGTCCTGGAACAAATAACAAGCCCTAATATTTACTGTACTCTATTACATTAGCAACATGTACCAGCCAAAATTAATCAATTAGAGCTGGTAGAAAGCAAATAATTAACATGTCTCATTACATTATTTATCCTCTCAGCTGGCAGAAATACTTGATAATGGGTGTTGTGTGCTACATGACTGTTTGCTTTTAATTTGAATTGTTATCAGAAAATGCTCAAAGATACTTAAAACATCAGATGGCAAAAGATGGTAACCTGGGCTTATTGACCCAGTGTCTACTCATTTCTTTCTAAATAATCAGAGCTTCCAGGAAATATTAAATACTAAAGTAGATGCTATCTACATAAACATATCAACAGGAATAAAATTACCCTGAAAATTGGTCCTTGAAACACCTCAACATAGTCTAGGTGTGATATGAGTGTATGGACTTAGTCCAAAAATGTAATGAAGCCCATAGTAATCTTAGTTTTTGTGATCTTATTTTATATTTTCTACACAACCCCAGGTGTAGATGAACATCTGACATGATTGTTTTTTAAAATGTAAACTAATAGGCCTACATTTGTTTCTCTTTGAATTTTCAGACTAACCATATTGTGTTTTGTACCTGTCAGATGGCCGTATTGAATGATCACACTCTCCAGGCAGCTGCAATTTTCCATTTACAGAAAATAGAATGGGAACAATAGAAAGAAACATGTATATTTGTGAACATTTATCGAAGACCATAATAGTCTGGTTAGTTTGTTAGATACTTTATATGTGTTACTGAGAATAATATAACTATAGAAACTATGAAACCAAGAGTATCTAAGACAGTTTTCGATCAATTTAGAAAGTTTATTTTGCCAAAGTTAAGGATGTGCCTGTGACACAGCCTTAAGAGGTCCTAATGACGTGTGCCCGAGGTGGTTGGGATACAGGTTGGTTTTATATATTTTAGGGAACCTGAGACATCAATTGATACATGTAAGATGTACATTGGTTTGGTTCAGAAATGCAGGACACCTTGAAGTGGGGAGATTACAGGTCATAGGTAGATTTAAAAATTTTCTTATTGGCAATTAGTTGAAAGAGTTATTATCAATAGAAAGGAATGTCCAGCTTCTGATAAGTGGTTGTGGAAACCAAGGTTTTATCATGCAGGTGAAGCCTCTAGGTAGCAGGCTTCAGAGAGAACAGATTTTAAACATTTCTTATCAGACTGAAAGAGTCTGATCTATCAGTAACTCCAAAAGGGAGGAAGGCATAATGAGGCATGTGTAGCTCCACTTCCCATTGTGGCTTGAACTGGGTTTTTCAGGTTAACTTTGGAATGCCCTTGGCCAAGAGGGATCCATTCAGATGGTTGGGGGGCCTTAGAATTTTATTTTTGGTTAACCCAACTCTGTTGATTAATTTTAACCGTGACTCATACTTGTAATCCCTAGCCTTTCTCCTCATCAGTCCCACTTCATCACAGCCTTCATACTCCCTTTCTTTACTACTGATAAGGAAATGGAGGCTCACAGGCATTAATTTCCCTAAATTTGGCAAGGGTAAAAAAGTGTTACATTCCACATATAAATGAGATTGTATAACCTTTTTTTTTCTGGATCTGGCTTATTTCACTTAGCATATGTGAAATTTTTTTTTAAAAAGTTCAAATATACAGAGATATAGAATAAAACAGTGGCTACCAGGGGCATGGGGAGGCAGAGATGAAATGGGAAGATATAGTTCAAAGGATACAAAGTAGGAGATACGTAGAATGGACATGTCTAGAGATCATTAGTGCAATGTGAGAACTATAGTTAATAAAATTATATTGTATTTGAGACTTTTGTTAAATCAGTAGATTTTAGCTGATCTAGTCTCATCAAAAAGTAACTATTTGAGATGATTAATTTGTTTCATTGTAGTAACCTTTATGATCTACTTATGTTTTATACTATGTTATAAACCTCAAATATGCACAATGAGATTTATGTGAAAAATGTTATAGAATACAGGTAAATATCCAAATCTGGCTAACCAAAATCTATGCTCTTTTTTATCGGGTTGTCCTCGTATTTTGGGAGCTAAGGCTATTTTTTAACATACACTTAGCTGATCATTTTCCATACTTCTCAACAAAGTCTTTGTTCTTGTGGAGATTGTATCTAATCGAGATTGACAGAAAATAAACAAAAAATAATGTGTTGGGAGCGATGAGTGTCTTGAAGAATAATAAGGCACGGAAGATAGAAAAGAGTGGCAGTGGCAATGTTGCTGTATTACATAGGGTGATCAGAGAATGTCTCCCTAAGACATATGAGCAGAGAATTGAACTGAGAGCATTGCAGGCACAGGGATTGGCAAGTGGACATGCCTTGTGATAGAGAGGGAAGGAAATGATGAGTTCATAGAAGAATAAGGACGCCCCATCGTCTGGAACAGAGGAAAGGGGAATGAGTTCGTGGTGGTGGTGGTGTTAGGGCAGCATAGAGTGGTGGGAGACAAGACTAATCAGGTGGTGGTTGTTGGGGGAAGTTGGGTGCTGATAGTCCTAGTTGACCATGGTAAGGATTTTTGATTGTTTTCCTTCAGTGAGATGGAAATCACTGGAAAATTTTGAAGGGGAATATAGTCTGACACATTTTCAAATGAACACTCTGACTTGTATGCACATGTGTATGCATGATGTTGGGGACAGTGGGCAAGTAGGAAGTGGAGGACCAGGTAGGAGCCTATTGCAGTGGTCCAGTCACAGTATGACAGTGGCTGGGGCGGGGGTGGGTCAAGCTATTAAAAGTGATAGGATTCAGGATGCATGTCAAGGGAAGAGATGACAAGATTGACTGATTAATTGCATCTGGGCAAGACAGGAAGAGCAGCGTTCAGGAAGATTCCAAAGTTTGTGGCCCAAATCACTGGTAGGTATTGTTTCTTGAGATGAAAAAAAACGGAGAGAAATAGGTTTTGGCAAAGATCAGAAATTCATTTTTTTACACATTAAGCTTAGCAGTGACTTATTAGACATCCTATTTATAGTTCCTCTAACATGCCATACTCCCTTTGTTTGTAAGGGTTCTTTGTTTTTCAGAAGCAGTAAATCAAGAGCAGATGGTACTGTACTTAAAGTACTTTATAATCTCTTTGTCTTTGTTTTCTTTATTTATGATTCACGTGTAGATGATTTTGCCAATTCCAGATTCTACTGGGAGATTTTTCAGAAACACTTACTCTGTCTTAGTGATTTAGTTGATAATAATTCTTTCATACCATGTTGTACTTTCAACTGCCTAGTTGTTTCTCAGAATCATTGCTAGCTCTGATATGCAGAAATCTTTTTCTAATGTTTATGAAATCATCAATTATTATAGAGTTTGATGAATTATATTTTCTGCTAGTGTGATTTAGTTTTTCGTTTAAAATGTATATTACTTCATGAAAACCATGAGCCAACTTCAACATCATCCACTTTTTACTTTATGAAACCCATGTCAGAGAGCCTTCTCTTTGCTGTTGGGTGACATAGTTACTTGAGTGAAGATTTGTTACTGGTAAAGAATGCTTTTCCTAAAACAATGACATTAAGAAATAGATAATAACATTTGTCTACTTGAGGATGTACTAGATTCCTACAAGTAAAAATTTAGTATGGAGGACCAAACCAAGTTCTGGGTTTTCTCCTTCTAGCTGTGTGGCCTGGAATAAGCACTTAACACCTCTAAAGTCTTAGTATCAGCTATACATTAAAGGTAGTAATAGAACCAAATTTATTGGTTTGTTCTGAGAATTAAATGTGATAATCCACATGAAGTCATTCACATAGTGCTTGGTACTTAGTAAATGCTTAATAAGTGATATAATTATTACTATATTGTCATCACTAATGTTGTCATTATTGTATTTGTATACTGTATCAAATGTGCTTATAGTACTTACTACTGGCAAACCATTGATGTGGTCTCTGGTGAAAATAAAGGTAAAAAACATAGTTCTTTCCAAAAATTTAGAATCTATTTGTGGAAATAAAGAGTACTATTCTTGCAAAGAATGTGATAATAATATATTATAAAGTAGTTCAAAAAGGAAGAATTATGACAAAATAGCACAAGATTCACAGCCCATGAACTGCATTGATAATGCTTGCTGTGTGCATTCAGAGGTGAAAGAGAGATGGTTTCCTAACCCAGAGTGATCATGGAGGACTTTGGGAAAACATGATGGGATTTGAGCTAGATAATTAGGGAAGAACAGAAGTTATTTAAGTAAAAGGAAGGAGGAGAAACTTCAATTAGGGGAAATCTAATAAGGAATAGTACATAATTGGAAGAGGCAAGTATATTTATAGAAGCAGTTTTTATAGGAGTGTCAGGATTTCTATAAAAGCAAAGCAGATTTTTCTGATGAGTTGTTTTCTGAAGTTCTATTGGCAAAATAGAATAGAAAAACTAGAAAGATAAATGAATAAATATGACCTAGAGGAAATAAACTTAAAATTTACCCTGCAAAAGATGAAATGTTTAAAATATGTAGTAAAGAGTATTGCAGTAATATACCTCCTTATTATTAGATATCTCTTTTGAATTTTTCTGGTGATACAAACTTTATGCATGTTTTTTCAAGACAACCATTTTAAAGTAGAGAAAACTTTTCTATTGCAAATAAAAGGCTTTTAAGACCTTTATCAGTTCTGTAAATTTTCTTTTTTTGAATTTTTTAAAATTTTACTTTAGGTACATATTATATCTGGCATTTCTCCCCATGTTATCAATCCCCACCCTCCCCACCCCCTGCTGTCTCTCCCCTACCCCTTCAAACTGCCCCTAGTATGTGATGCTCCTCTTCCTGAGTTGACGTGTTCTCATTGTTCAACACCCACCTATGAGTGAGAACATGCAGTGTTTGGCTTTCTGTTCTTGTGTCAGTTTGCTGAGAATGTTGATTTCCAGATTCATCCAAGTCCCTACAAAGGATACGAACTCATCGTTTTTTATGGCTGCATGTATTCAAATAAAAATTATTAACAATGTATTTTACAATTTTTCATTGGAAGTCTTCAAAAATCTGGTGTGTCTTACTTACA